>NW_024121599.1:3472738-3620238 GCF_016745375.1 Pimephales promelas
ACGTCGTCGAGCGTCATCATAACTATGCCACACCTATAGGCTCTACGCACAACTTACTTCCGCATTCTGTTTGAACAGGTCTCATCGCTTCCGGTCCTGGTCTTTTGTATGTGCTTCATGAAATTTTTTGCGGTTTTACTCAAGATAACTTAAAAGGAGTGAGCAAAGATTAGCATAACCAATGTCCCTCATATGCAGATTAATATTTAAACTTTTTATTTTTTTTATTCTTCGCAGTAACGTTTAGATATTTAAATTGAATATAACGGCAATAACAAAGTGAACTAGATAGGTTAGCTGATTACCTTAAAAATCCATAGATATCGTAGTCAGTTCTTACGGCCGGTAACACTTTCTATGACAAGCGGATGCGATGAGACCTGTTTTCCGGTTTGGTCACGTGACGCTCCGCATAAAGCCTATTGGCGGCAGTGTAGGGGTTAAGGATAAAGCCATGCAAGCCAATCAGAATCCTCAGAATCGACAAGAGAGAACCTAAAATGTCGTTTCTCCCAGTTCATGCGACAACACATAACCGGCGTTTTCAGAAATCTCCACTTTGGCCGGAGTTTTTAGAAATAATAATTTTCAGTGATAAAAACGTGGTTTTTGTGTAAACGAGAGGCCAATCCGCATGGAAATATCTGCGTTTTCCCTTCATGTAAACGGGGCCTAACAAGGACGTTTTCAGTTCTGAAACTTACAGGATATTCTTATAATATGTTGACCTCTTAGATGTCTAAAGCTCAAGGAAAATTTGATTTCTTAGTTCATCACCCCTTTAAATAAACTCTCTTTTTAAATATATGGAGCACTTTGGCCCGATGCCATTATGATTTATTTCTGATTTATGATCACTTGGATCAGCTGATTTTATTGGGCATAGCAGTTATAGTCCTTTTTGAATCGCTATTTGACTTTCAATAAGGTCAGAAAGCAGGGGTCCAATTACCCCCTTTAGCAGCCATTTAAATACCAGCCAAGAGTAGTTTGCATCCGCCCTCCAAACAAAATTCACTTTTGTGACATGACTAAAAGATTCTGACATTTCACAGACCCCAGTTCAGATTGCAACGTGTTCGACACAGACGGTGCTTAACACTTGACTCAACATCCTGGTCCAGGGTCTGTTGTTACAAGCCCTATCGTTAAACACCGGAGCTGCCGTTCATTGGGGTTTGATTAAGAATGGCTTCCGCAGCTGTGTCCCCGCGTCTCTGCCGGGCTCGTCTCTGGAGTACGCCCGCGTGCGCCGAGTGAGCCGGACGTCTCTATTAAATCCTGTTTGTGCATGCATGATTTTATTATTCTGATTTAATACAACAATGCCACCAATATCCATTCTGCTTCCTTCACTTCTTATTTACGCCAGTTCCCGCCTGTCTCCATCTCACCGCTGAGGTTGGTGGGACAATGGATATTAAATCAGATTTATTGTGAGGGTATAGAATAATGTCTGACCTGCTGCTCTGCCATCTCTTCTCCCTCGGCCTGGCGCTCCCCCTCCTCTCGCCATGCGCCAGAGGCGACAATGCAGCCCTTTGCACAATTGATGGCTCTTCAATTTGCTCTTGGGAATTGGTTACATTTTGTCTTGGAATGACACCAGGACAGAAAGGAAATTAGGGACAGTCAGCTAAACGTTGTTTTTAGAATAATGGTGACTGCCGAGATGTTTCCTATAAACATACACAGACAAACCGGAAGTTTCTAGAAAAAAAAATATATAAACACCTTGACAACTTCTGATTATTGTGGAGTTTGAGAGCGTGTTTGTGAGTATGTGATATCGACCTGATTTGCTGTAGTAGGTTGTGTGGGGAGAACATGTGCAATCTTTCATTCTGATAGATTTCTGTATCCAACATATACATTAAATCAGGAAGAGGACATTAATATGCATTTCTTTAAATATTAAGCTCATGTGAGTTTAAACACTGTGGTTGAGCTTGAGTCTTAATAGCAAATGCTAATGAGTTTCCTTCATCATTTTTTGGGGGGTGGGGGGGGGGGGGGGGTTCATAAAGATGAGGAAATCATAACAGATGCATCATTTTTATGTACTTTTTTCATTGGATTTAATTCTATTTTTACAGTCTCACCCTGCGGATCACCCTCACTTACCATCTTTTGCACATTGCATACAAAAATGGACAGCACTGCTTTGATATGGCAACTTGTTTGGCTGGCTTTGTGAAACTTTTGGAAGAAAGCGAAAACTGTGTTTTAGTCCATTTGGACTAGAGTCTAGTGGTAATGGCTTTTGATGTATAAGTCAAACGGTCAAATCTTTGAAAAATACTTTAGTTTTGGTTTTAGGCATTAATTTGACATCCTTGAACAAAACTGTATATTCTACTGAGTTATGTTTTTGAAGTTAATTATTAATTTTGGACCAACAGAAATATCAACTCATTCTCATCCTAGGGCATCATCTAACTGACACTTTTGACTATGCGTCTAAATCTGACGCCAGTGGCAACCTTTAGCGTCAGTTAGATGACGTGGGTAGGTTTAGGTCTGGGGTAGGGTTAGGGTTAGACCACTAGGAGGCGCGTCTCATATTGACGCTAAAGGCTGACGCATGGTCAAAAGCGTTACTTAGATGACGTCTTGGGATGAGAATGGGCTGGAAATATTGTCTTTTTCTTCCCGGTGTGTTTGTGAACACCACCCCAACGTTATATGATTTGGTTTTGTTGTTTGTATGCTGGTCTATAATTGTGGTAAACCTATTTCAGATAAAAACAAAATATTCCCTCCAAATCACACTACATGTACACCACCATTCAAAAGTAGAGAGACATTTTTTTTTCCCAAAAGAAATTTGTTTATTCAGCAAGTGAGTGACAGTAAAGACTTTACATTGTTACAAGAAATTCTCTTTCAAATAATTTAAGTTATTTTGAACTTTCTATTCATCAAATAATCCCTAAACAAATATTAAGCAGTACAAATGTTTTCAACATTGATAATTATGTTTCTTTAGCAGGCATATAGAACCATTTCTGAATGTTCATGTGACATTTAAGACAAGATTTAAGACAAGATTATTTCAATAGAAAAGTTTTAAATTGTAACAATATTTCACAATATTATAGTCCATTTTTACTGTTTGTTTGAGAAAAAAAATACAAGTTTCATGACATTTTTTTTTAATTTTTTATTTGAATATGCATTAACTAATAGTCTGTTAAGCTTGATATATTATTTAGATTGTTGATACTATTTGCCTTTGCACAGACTGTACTTAGTGGTTTGAGGCACAGCATTAAAGACCATGAAAAGCAGGCTGACTCTCTTTCTTATTGCCTGTTTAACATTCTGGCAGCATGTGTGGTAGAAAAGGCTGTCCCAGAATGGTACCGTGAGGAGTCACCTCTTGTGATGTTGTCAGGCTCCATCCACATGGTATTTTGGGGGATGGAAAAATGAGATTTCAAAAGAGTTATTTGTATCCCTCACTCTGCGCCTGCAATTGCATTTCTCGTGGGACTAAAACAAACTTACGGATCTTGTATCGTAGCTTGTTCTGCTGCAGGCCAGGCCTGCCAGTTAATCGAAAGTGAATTTGAAAGAAGATATGACAGCGATTTATGACTGTGAGAAGTGAACAGTTTGTATTTGATTGATATTGATTCAGAGTCTAAATAAAGCTAGTTTATCTTAACAGTAATCGTTGGTCTTTGGCCTTGAGCTCCACTTGTTTATGTGTGTGTACTGTGTTGGTTACTTCAGTAATCTGACAAAGCCTTTCTTTTCTTATTGTAAACATACAAAAAATATTTATTTTAGGCATATGAATAGGCTTTGAGTTATGGTCAGTCAATGGTAATAGACTTTTTATATACAACAACAGCAATTTATTGTTGGGCAGGCCTGGGATTGTTTTCACATGGTGAACTTTTTATTAGGGCTTAACTGTAATTTTTTGAGTAAAAAGTCAAATTACACACTTTTATTTCTATCAGTGTTTTGCATGTACAAAGCGGCCTCAAACTAGAGTAATTTTGTGAATTTTATGCTCCAAAATGTTATGCTTTGCTGTTGGGTAGTAGGCCTAAACATGTTTAAACCACGTTGACATAGATTCAGGCTAGAGCCTAACAATAAAATCACTGTATATTCACTGAAATGTTGAACTATGCTCTTAGAACAACTGTATTTTTGATGAATGTCTGATCAGGGCAAGTTTTGTTGTCATGAGGTCATTCCACAAAGTTTATTCTAAATAATTTCTGTTGGCCAAAACAACTGTTTTAATAAGCTGTAGAATGGCTTGTTTCCCCAAATCATTTAAATGGTAAATGGACTGCATTTATATAGCGCTTTCACAGACCCAATGGCCACCAAAGTGCTTTACATTTGCCTCACCACACACAAGCTTTTGTTGGCCGATACTGATGTTTTCCCGATATCATCGTGGATCTCTAATAGTCAATAATGTAGTTCACTCTCAAGTCAAGTGACCAAATGAACCCAAATGTGAAATATTTTCTCCTTGCGTGAAATTCTGAGTGGATTCCTATTGAAATTGGCTGCACTTCACCTAAAAACATTCTCGGAACAACTGTAACCTTTGAGGCCTGTTCACACCAAGACTGATAACTATTACAATAACTATATAATATTGTTCTGTTTATTATAAGCACTCGCTGCAGTTTTGTCTGCCGCTTTAATGCTCAAACTCTTTAATAAAGGTTAGATTCTGTATGTTTTTATCGTTCATCAGCTGTAAACTAAATTGTGAAAGTGATTCCATGCAACAATATTATTTCTCTTGTGATATGACTCCAATACTTTTACATTTAGAATTATTTTTTAAAACTATATCTTTGCGTTATCATTGTCCTTGGTGTGAATGGGCATTCACTATGAAAAATAGTATTGTTGGTTTAACTTAAAGTAAGTAACCTGGTTGCCTTAAAATTTTAAGTTGATTGAACTGGAAAAAGTGAGTTAATAAAATGAAGGAAATTAATTTAATCATCAGAAACTTAAAATAATAAGTTATCTCAACTAAATAAATTATTTAAGTTGATTTGACAAAAGAAAAAATGTTGTGATAACGAATCTTGAAAATATATTTTTTTTACAGTGTATATACTTTGTGAAAATAGCTCCATTTCCTCCCTACATGCGATGCATGTGTGTTGTGTGCAAGAACTTATTAGCCCTCACGTTTGAACATTTGTACCTCTTTGTCTTGCATGGCTCATCAGTAGCATTCATCTAAATGTCTCTATGAACTAAATCCATTATTTCCTTCTTTCCTTTTTTCACTGTAAAGAGTGGTGCATTTACCTGTAGTTTCTTTGTACTTATTTCTCATGGTTCATCATGTTCCATTAAAGAGAAAATTGTTCTGCTTAATGTACCTAGCTCGGGTACCTATGGTGTGTGGTGTCCAGTAAAAGAAGGAAGATTAGAGGCATTACGAAGTAAAACTTCCATAGACGAGTTCAGCATATCTCTATGGAGTTGTATGGTATGATGTATAAGTGGTTTCTCCTGTGTTATGTGCCGATGTATTTGTGGTTTGGCTGCATTGCACGGCTTGAGACTATTGTCTTGAGGTGGAGAGATGGTTTAGAAGTAGGTGAAGACATGGTGAAGGGTGCACAGGGACAAATGCAAATCTCTCCTTCAGCGCTGCATGAGCCTGCACGATTCAGCTGCTGAAATGAGTAAATATCCAGATCAATCCATCATTTCAATGCCCCATACCCAGAAACCTGCATCTGATGCTCATGGATCATTAAATCTGGTGCTTTCACAAACCTATACACGGGCAAGAGAGTTCAAGGGTTCCCCTGAGGCTCGTAGGCATTCCTGTCGAGATGCAATAACAATTTAACCTAGCAAAGTCAGATCTGGTCAACTTAATGTACCATCAAGAAACAAAGCCCATGTTTTACTGCTTTTGAACAGCCTGGTGTTGTAGTCGGGATGTGGTATTTTTCTCTGCTGTGTCAAATGATGTCTTCTGTCTTATCTGTTGAGAAGGAACATGTTGTTTTCTCAGTGTTTATAGTAGACCAGGGATGAGATTACATTCCATCCAATCCATCTTCACGATTCCACAGGACCTTCAAAAAGTCTTACAGTATACCATATTATTATATTATACCTTATTTCCAGGCCTTATTTTCCGACAGGTCTGCCTCAACAAATTATGTGATAATATCTGTAGTCCTCTTTCTTCTCATTCTCAAATCACTCCACTCTAATTCCACCACATATTTTTTCAATTTCAGATCACCTTGATATGAGCTTGCAAAATTCCCATGCAAAATTTGCAACATTTTACATATATTGGTTCTATTCATTTATTTAAAAATGCAATTGAAACATAAAATAGCAACAGTTTTTCCAGAGCCATGAATGTTTTAAACTATTAAATTATGTTAGCCCCTTCCTTTTAAACTTTAGGGAAGGTTTAGGTTTGGAAATAAACATATTTCCACATTTTTGCACAAAGGATTTGATTGATGAATCCATAACTTGTTTGTAAAGCTTTACTTTGTCTTTTACATTATAAGAGAAATCAAACTCAAAGCTACTTTACATTTTCTCTAGTTCCAAAAACATAAAACTCTAGCCTTTCCAATGCTTGAAACAACCATTCCTCATTCGTTATACTTCTTCAAAATTGTTTTGAAGTCTTGACCTAGTCACGTGATGCAATACAAATAACACTATATACAGATTTATGAAATACATAATCACTTTTAATTAGAGCTGTCAAACGATTAATCGCGATTAATCGCCTTCAAAATAAAAGTTTGTTTTTTCATGATATATGTCGGTGCACTGTGTATAAGTATTTTGTATATATATATAAATACACACATGCATGTACTGTATACTGTATTCAAGAAAAAAATATTATTTATATATAAAATATTTATATATAATATAAATTATATACTTAAATCTATATACAGTATATACATGAAATTTTTTCTTAAATATATACAAGCATGTGTGTGTATTCATATATAAAATAATTATACACAGTGCACCTACATATGTAAACACAAACTTTTATTTTGGATGCGATTAATCGCGATTAATCGTTTTACAGCCCTACTTCTAATTAGGGCTGGGCAACGATTAATCGCGATTAATCACATCCAAAATAAAAGTTTGTGTTTACATAATATGTGTGTGTATTATTTTGCATATATAAATACACACACATGCATGTATATATTTAATAAATATTTGCATGAATATACTTTATATATATGTATACATAATTTATATTAAATATAAATATTAATATTTCATATATTCAAGTCAAGTCAATTGTGTATATTCATAACACAATTTTCTTAAATATATACATGCATGTGTGAATTTTTATATACAAAATAATTATACACAGTACACACACATATATTATGTAAACACAAACTTTTATTTTGGATGTGATTAATCGCCATTAATCGTTGCCCAGCCCTACTTTTAATATAATGAAAATATTACAAAATTAATTTCAAAATGGCTCTAACAATTTGTCTTTTCCACAAATTCCATATTAATTTCATTCTGACTGGTGGTACTGTATGTACTCTGTTTAACATAAACAGTGATCTTGGAGTGAGAGAACACACTAATTGCAATGATGAGCTATTGACTCCTATAATTGTAATCATAAATCCAGCTTTAGGCAAGCTATATATAACATTGTTGCAGAGTCATGTTGAAACTTCCCATGTCTTTTTTTTTTTATTATTCTCTAAATAATTCACAACGTGCTTCCTGCTCCTTTTTGCTGTGTGTTATTCATGGCTGTTTTATCTTATGCAGTGGATTTTCCTAGATATTGGTTTTAAAGGTCTTGTTTCGAAAAGCTCAATGTTAAAGTGGCTCAGAAAGTGTAAGCATAACTTCATTCAATAAAGTGTCGACTGCCGCAATGGCACGGCTGCCACGCTGAAGGAAAGTTGATTCAGGCATTGCTTTGTGTTCTCATAGCGTAATACTCTCAACCAAATAGCTTAAAATGGTTTTTGCCGCTCTGAGCGTGCAAGAAATTGAGTTATTTGTCAGAATTGTGAGACTGAATTGTAACACGCTCCTGACAGACAGTTAATCAAGCCTTACGTGAAACGAGAGAGACCGTACAATGGCCGAGATAGGAGTCCTGACACCTTTTCAAGCGGCCTAGAAATTTTAAGCTGTCAGACTGATCTCAATAACCTATTCCTTGTTGAAGATTTTCTATGCAGTTATATAAACTTTTTCTTTTGTTATGTTTAAATATAACCCTAGACAAGACGCCCTCCCCACATCTGCTTGTCGGATCGCTGTTTTTTTTTTTTTTGCATTATCTCAGAACTTCTACCCGTCTATCTGTCACTCTTCTCTGCACGGGACATGCAGTAATTGTCAATCTTCCTTGTCGGTTCTCTTGTACTCTTGACAAGTGAAAGTGGCAATATTGTAAAATTATCTTCCAAGTTTTTTTTTTTTTTTGTGCCTTCATTTACTTGGCAGAATCTATTTGCTATTTTACATTTCAGACTCTATTTTATTTTATCTTTTTCAGCTAAAAGAGAGACACTCATGTTCGTAATGATTATCTGGGATTTGAAAAGCAGAGGAAGTGACATGTCTGCGGCATGAACTGATTGTTGGAGATAAAGTCTCTCAGTTTTCTCAGTAAAAAAATAATATAATATACCACATAATAACAAACAGGCAGTTAAATAGGTTTAATTTCAGTTTGGTAAATAGACAGAATAATATCACTTTGTTTATTTTTAATATTGACAAATTATGAATTTTGCTATTGGTATTTGAGAATTGTATTAAGGCATTTTGTTTCTTTTATGTGCAGGTGTTTTTCCATTGATTGATAATGGATTTCTTTCTGCATTGCGAGTATGTAATGTATTCATTTCATATTATGAGATACATAGTAATAAATTCAGAGGGTAGTGGAGCAGAAAAGCTTTTGAATGGTTGGTAATAATGAAACAGTATTGTGGTTGTTCTGTTCTGTTCTAGAGTATAAGCTATTCTGCAATGTTTTGACTTCACAGTTATCACCATTAAACATGAATGGGACAGGGTGGTTTCTAATGCATTAACAAACAGATGCATTAGCAGAGAAGGTACTGTAAGACAGTTCAAGTTTTATACATTATTAACATTAGGAAGAGTAAGTTTAAACGTAGTGCATGATGTACAGAATGATTATTTGAAAGTTTGAAACCATAAAGAAGGGTGTTATTGATTACACTGTAAAAAATGTTTTCAAGATTTGTTATCACAACATATTTTCTTTTGTCAAATCAACTTTATAATAATTTATTTAGTTGAGATAACTTATTATTTTGAGTTTCTGATGGTTAAATTAATCTACTTTATTGTATTAACTCACTTTTTCCAGTTCAATCAACTTAAAATTTTAAGGCAACCCAGGTTACTTACTTTTTTAAGTTAAACCAACAATATTTTTTTTACAGTGTAGTAATCACAACATTTTTTCTTTTGTCAAATCAACTTAAATAATTTATTTAGTTCAGATAACATATCATTTTGAGTTTCTGATGGTTAAATTAATCTACTTTATTGTTTTCACTCACTTTTTCCAGTTCAATGAACTTAAAATTTTAAGGCAACCAGGTTACTTACTTTTTTAAGTTAAACCATCAATATTTTTTTACAGGTCTATTTTCGGTTAGTTCATAAAATTTTAATAAGAAAAGAAACATTGCACAAGAAGACATTTCATGTTTTTTTTTTAAATAGAAAGATAGATGTTTTTATTTTAAATTATTTTATTGTTAGTAATTTTGTATTGTTCTTTATAATAATAATTTTACATTTTAATTATTACATTTTTTTTCTTCATGGATTGTGAAAACAGATAGGCTTTTAACATAAAGCATGCCATCTATAGAAGAGCAAAGGTCAGGGGATGTTGCGAGAGGTAAATTATAATCATTACCCTTAGTTTTCCTGTTGCCTCATGCTTTCAAAACTAGTGTGGTAACCTTTAAGTTCCTTTTTACTTTCTTTGGGGGTTGGACAAAAGACCAGCTGTCGATTATTTTGGGAGAAGACAGCATCAGGAGTAAATATTGATTCAGACAAAATGGATTTTTCTGCTTCCCCCTATGGAGATGATAAAAAAAGAAAACAGAAGGAATCTTTCACAGCCCGTTCAGTGGCCTTTTAACGTGCCTATGAAATGCTATTAAAGAGTTTGATTCTGTGGGAGAAAAAACACAAGCGCACGGTCTCTGTTGTCATTAATCACGACAGCAGTAGGAGATTTAACAGTTGGAAGACAGCAGACGAATAGACGTGGGAAAATGAAAGGGCCCAGATCAAACGCACAGATGTATCAAATGATCTGCAAAGACACTTCATTTGCATATCTCTTTTGTACCGATGGTTGTGTTCCTTTGAGCTTGGCTTAAGAATCTCATTGGCATTGTTGACAGGGAGGAATTTTAGGCTCCCTCAGAACACGTCATTAATTGGAAGGTTTAGAACACAAAAGGAAAGAGATTCTGAAGATGAAACCACAGATTGTTACCAGAGAAGGGAAAGAGATTTAAAGTCCAAGTATCAGGAGACAAGTAAGTGCAGTTCATAAGCCAAGATGAGAAGTCAAAACGTTTGACTCCTCTGTAAATTCTTGCGAATCACTCGATGAGCTAGCCAGGGGCAGAACGCTACAACATTTTCCAGAGAGAGTAGACTGCTACGGCCTCCCAGGAAGAGGATAAAGCAAATACCATGTCAGCAGCAGCAATGTATTGGGCTTACTGTAGAAAGAAGTAGAAAAAGTAGACGTCCTGTTCGATATCTTTGCAGCTCCCCCATGAATATCGCCCAGTAGTTTACTCTGCGCTCTCAAAATGTCTGAAGGAATCTTTCTTTTCCGCTCTCAGTCCACTATTGAATCTTGGTGAAAGGAAGGAGAAGGGCAGCTTCACGAGTTGAAGGGCTTATTGGCAACTTTGCCCTTTAAACTGATGGATGTTGTGACCGTGGCTGGATTTGACGGCTAGACTTGAGCAGATACTCGGAAAAAGGACACAATCGCTCACGCCAGACCGTATCTTGCATTCAGACGCCTCTGTGGAAGGGCTCGGTTCTAGGGTATGGTTGTTTGGGAGTATGTGAGTTATTGCTAGCTTTGCTGGCTAATCTTGTCCATTCCTCTCCGCCATGGCCCCTTGTAAAGGAGATGAAAACAGAAACTTGACTTTGGGACTCTTTTGTAGTTGCTTATCCCCATATTGGATGACCCTCTGACCCTTAATAAACATCCCGGTGTGTTGCAATGACACTTGAGTTGATGGTACAATTGTTGGGAGTAAATTGTCAACTTGTCAGTTCAGTTACACAGACCCAAGGCCAGATTCAATGCAGGAATCAAAGAAAGTGCACCAATATTGAGCCACTGTTGCTGAACTTATATAAATGTCATGGTAAAATATCATTCAGCCATCAGATTTTTTGGTATACTTAGATTATGTTTTCAGCTCTTTAGTCGGCATGTTCTGTGATCACATTACTGCAGTTGTAACATTCTCAGATGAGTAAGCCAATTAGCCCATTTAATTTCAAAATATTCCCAGCTACACTATAAAAAATGGTGCTAAATAGCACTAAAAGTGGTTCATTGGCTTGTAATCATAGGGGAACCACTTATCTTTGTCATATAGTGCTATGTAGAACCATAAGAGGTGCCATAGAGCACGTTAACCACCCCAGATAACCACTGAAGAACCAAACTGGGATTAGTGGTGCTTTATAGCACCATGACCACCGCAAAGAACCCCTGAAGAACCTTTTTTTTTAGAGTGTAAGCACATGTTTTTTTTTCACATGTATGAAACAAGCTGCAGACCTTATTCACAAAAAAAAAAAAAATGCACTATAATACTCAACACAAAGTTGTAAACAAAGTTTCTTTATATATTTTAGCTGGGAACTGTGTACATAAGTAAAACAAAGAATAAGTGCTTTTTGATTTTGCTTTGCTCTTTTGGGTCAGTAAGACCAGACTTTTTTTAAATGATCAAAAGTGAGAGCAAAGACTTACTTTACATTGTTATGAAATACATTTCAATTAGAATATTGATATATACTGGAATGATTTGATAGACCTCGTGTCACTGAATATTTAAATAATGGCTAATGACAAAAATGGCAAAATTATCTTTGCCACAACAGGAATAAATTATATTTTAAAATATATTAAATTAGAAAATTATTTTAAATTGTATTAATATTTTTTTTACTGTCTTTTTGGTCAAATACAGGCAGCCTTTGTGAGTATAAGAGGCTTGAAAACATTATATAATCTTACTGACCTCAAGCATTTAAACAGTAGTGTATTAATACTTTGAAATATGCCGGTACTTAATTGGTTGTTTAAAAATGGGTGTCTTTGATTTACTACTGGATACAAGATTATATGAGCCAAAGCAATACTGAGATATTAATAGACACTTTAAATATTATGATACTGAAAGAAATGTCCAGATTTTGCATCTTTTTTATGGAGCTTTGACACTGCCATCTTTCAGAGGGACAAACAGGAACAGCTCTGGTCATGTGACTTATCAGATAATACTGCAGATTATACTACTGTATGTGGTATCTTATACCACTTACCTTTCTTTATTGGGTTTACGCCATTATATGCATCAAACAGTCAAAAGCTAAGACTAGAAGGAGGCTAGCCTGGCTCTTGGAGCCCCTTTTTTCAGTTTGCAGACTGATTATGACCCCAGTGATATGGTATCTTATAGCACTGGTATATGGTATCTTATACCACTTACCTTTCTTTATTGGGTTTAAGCCATTATATGCATCAAACAGTCAAAAGCTAAGACTAGAAGGAGGCTAGCCTGGCTCTTGGAGCCCCCTTTTTCAGTTTGCAGACTGATTATGACCCCAGTGATCTGCTTAGTCATCCAAGGCCCGCTCTCTGCCCTTTAAAGAGAGTGGATAAGCGCCAGCCCTGCTGAATGGCAATGTCTTAAGGTAAACAGTGTTGTTTTCTTCTGCTCTGTCCTGATGTGCCCTTCATTCACGCTGCAGTGGTTTTGCTTTATGTTGTACTTTCTAAGCTTCGAAGACCCGCGTTTGTTTTCCAGTGCTGCAAGATAAAGTTAAACTGAACTTTACTTGTCTCTCTGTTGCAAGCTATTAGTTAGGTTGGACAGATCTGCTATCATCTGTTGCTGCATGCAGGTATTTTATTATTGCTAAACCCAGTTTGAATCATAGGCCAGAATCCCCTTGGTGGTGCATTGTGTTTACACATCTGGAGTTGGAACCACACTTGCAAACCCTGTCAGACCTGCCTCCTAAATTACAGCAACAATGCAGATACCGTCCAAGATTGAGTGTCTGTTTGCTCTGCCCAGTGCCTGGTTCTTCTTTTTTTTTTTTTTTTCTCGGCTCATGCACTAACCCTTATTCATTGGCCAAGCAGGTGTGATGTGTCCAGATTCCAGATGGTTGTGCAGGCTGCTTCTCCCACTGGCAAGCCAGATGCAGCTGTTTGGAAGGCAGACTGATTGATTTCGCTGCAGCCTCTCGCTGTGACCATGCCTGGGTCACTCTGCTACGCCCCGCTTGTGCACTGACATTTACCACAGAGCATAGGATTCAGTCCAGGCTAGAGAAGGGAAAGATGCAAGAACGTTTTCTTGCCCAGCTGGGGGCGGTTCACAAGATGTCCTGGACATCTAATCGGACAGATTTGAAACAAAGACATCAATAGGGAGAAGGTTTGGAGTGCAATAATTAATGCACATTAGATATTATCTTTGTTGGTATTTTTCCAGTGGTCAATGGATATTAGTGGTTTAGTGGGCATATGTGCATTAGCCTGAGGCCTTTCTTTGATGCAGTATTGGAATATTATAGACCTTGAAATGTATGTTGAAATTGTACATGTTTTAACAAGGCCAGATGAACCATATGGGGATTTGAACATGCCCAGGGTCAAGACTTTCTAAGTTTGGCATGAAACCATAACCATGTTCTAGAGATGAGTTTTTAAACTTGAGCGCAACATTAGAATGCCGTGTCATGCACACGATTCTGCAAAAGATGTGAAATGTGAGCGCAACAGTCAAACACATACATCTAGTGCATGTTTAAGTTGGCGGCATCAATTGATCTTAAGAGTTTACACTGTGATAATCAACCTTTTTTTAACTTGAGGGCTCCCCATTGATCCCCATTGGCTCCCAAATATTCAAAGGCCCCTCTTATACACTAATATTTCTGCTCTAACTTTGACAAAGCGGCTTTTTTGTGACTCCAGTAGTTATGTTTTGTATTGTAGCATGACTGGTTTAATGGGAACAAAGTTGCTGTCTAATTCTGCCATCTACGCAGCTACATTTTGTTTTAAATTCAGAGTTATTTATGCGAACAGTTTGGTGGTTATTAAATTTGAATGATGCAAAACTCTAACCACAAAACATAAAAATAACATGGTCTGCAAGTGTGTCCCCCCTCAAACTTGTCTGCACAACAAAATGCTACAACATAATTTAAATTGCAGATTAAACTGCACCAGAACATAGTAAAATCTTAATATAGAGCTGAAGTGAATCTCTGAATGGCTTTAATTAAGTGGCAAAAAGGCATGAAATTTAGTGTTAAGACAATGTGGAAATTATATATATATTTGTGGCTCTAATCAGAAAATCACCCTAACGCCACAAACTCTTCACACACTTAAGGTGCTGCGGCCATTCCCAATCAGTTTGTCTGTGAACTCAAATGACCATATCGATTTTTTTTTTTTCTTGAGCTGACATTTACACCAGACTCTGCCTAGTGGCTCTGGCTGCACTGGCTTTCATCAATGAAGTCTTAACCTTAATCACACTTCAGGCCTGTCACAGCACCTGCCCGAAGGCCATCATCACTACTCTTTTAAAAAGACAACGCCTCCCTGCTAAAGCCTCCAGGGCCCATTGCAGAGTGACCGTCCGCACAGGTTCTTCAAAAGCCACATGCCCAGAATAGACTTCTTTACCCTGCGTGTAAATGTCATACGCTGAACACTACTGGACAGAGTTTACTCGGAGTGTCTTACTTAGTGCAGAATTATATCTATGACCTGGAAACAAGGTTACATGCATTGGTGCCCTCAGTACAGGAATCAAATCCAAGTATCTTCTAGTACTGTACAATTTTAGCCAGTCAAAGATGGACAATTATGCTCTTTAAGTATTCCTAGATTGTCTACAGTGTTAGTCGGTGTTAACAGATCCTCTGCTCTTGGTTGGATAATACAACTGAACATGAACACAAAGTTGGATTCAGTTTGATTTAACACAAATTTGGCTGTTTCAAGCACTGCTTATTTATATATTTGTCTGTTGTGTTATTAACTGTGTACATGTCTTGAATAATTGCTTAACCTCAAGCTGTAGGAGCAATACTAACTATTAATAATTGATTAATATTAACCCACCAAGGGTCGCTAACCTCTTACAATAACAAAGGTGAATTTTGATGATGCAAAGCATTAAGCGGAATTATGGATCTTGTCATCAAGCTGATGGATCTTTTATGGATGAGTGAATGATGCTTTTAACATGACTGTGGTACCTTTCATCATGTTGAACTAAATAATAGTGATTAGTTTTATGTACCGTACATTTGCTCACCAGTGTCTAATAAAAGTACATGCAATAATCGCGACTCTGTCGAAGTTAGTCAAGGACGCGGACCTCTCGGCATCTCGAAAGATGTTGATTTTCGTTTTAGTCCTTTTTTGTCTTAAAGTCTGCTTCCCATGGTCCATAATGTTTGAATAAAACAAAAACAGCGAGGGTAATGCGATATGACGCCATTGACTGGCGACTCTTCACCCCTGCTCACACATCCCGTTTTATTTGGTTAAAATTGCAATTTTCTCCCGATTTGCAAATAGAAACATTTGGGATATTGTAAGTAATCAACTAAACAAAATATAACATTGGCCTAGTGGTTTTTGGAAATTCTACTGCAAAAAATCCTACATATTATACCTTTAACTTTCTTAATTGTGTGATCAGTAGCATATTAATTTGGCATTAATGTTAAAAATTGCAATGAGAAGCTTGACATTTCATACTATCGTTGTCTTGTCGACTCTAGATTTATGAATTGATATTCACAACCTATTTTTTACTTTTACTTTTTAGATTTTACTTCATAATGTATTTCCAAATTATATGAAATGGTTATTATATTAGTGGATGCTGCATACCTAAATGAAGCTACACCAAATGTTTGTCAAAATAATGCCCAAATAGCTGTCTGCATGGTGGTTAACAGTCAGTTACTGAAGTGACATCAGTATAATTTTGGGAGAGCAAGTTATTTGATTATGAAGATATTTTCGAATTTCATTTTTTTTTTTTTATTAATGTTGACCTAAGCACTTCGGAGCTAACTTCACTTGTATATCTTTTCCCTTTGATGCTGTTATAGTATACATTTGCAAGCTTTCTTAGGTTATATTAATTTCTTTCTGACTTATTAAAGTTGCTGATTACTTTAATGAGCAAATTAATTAAAGATGTGATTCTGTGAGCAGCATTATATGATCTATAAAAAATTAATAGCCTATTCTACCATCATTATGGCTGTGTGATAATAATGTTGATATCAATTTGTTCTGATTTAGTGGTTGAATGGCAGTAAAAAGGTTTTATTTGGACTCTAGAAGATAGGGGACACACTTAAAGCTGTTAGCTTTCTCTTTTAACAGAGAATATAGTGACATATTGATCTGATACTCGCCGTATATGTGGTTCTTGCTTTTCTCTCACCCAATAAAGCTGGTGAACTTTATTCGCTCCTCTGACATCTTTATTTAAGAGAAAAATCTGTGGGGCACAACAAGAATCCATGAGTTGATGTGCTTCTGTAAGTGCCATCAATTGTGTAGAATGCAACTCGACAACAAAAAGTCTTTACGTAACCTTAAAGAGCCCCTATCATAGCATTTGAAATGTTCCTATTTTTGTTTTAGGAGTTCCCAAAAACAGTTTAACATGCATGCAAGGATAAAAAACACTTTATTTGTCTTATAATATGCATTTATTTTTAACTGATTTGCTCAACGACTCCCAAATGATTCGTACAACGACTCATTGCGTGACGCTAATCGGCGGAGATTGGTCAAATGACAGACCCAGTCAGTTATTGTTTGTTAGTATAACGCATAAACATATTGATAAAGCACTGCAGTACTGCAAGACGCTCTATTCTTTATGACAACTCCAAAAACAGTGACAAACATTTCACATATTTAAAAAAAAAATTGACATTGGAGACCTAGAAGCTGCGCTGAGCGTAACTTACACAAACACACACACTCACACGCGCACACACATACTTATTGCGCCTTCCCTCCTTGCGCCCGATGCTACAAAACCGCTGAAAACCCATAAAAGCAACAATTATTAATAATACTTACAGGTTGTGATTCGAAGGAGGAAGCTGATCCATATACACTGGGTAAGTAAGTTACTGAGCCCTCCTTCAGGAACAACTGCTTGCGAATCCACATTTGAATTCATTTATGTTTTTGAACTAACATTATTCGTCAATAAAATGATGAGAACTCAATCGGTCTATACTGTTGTGGTATCGTTGCAAATATGAACTCTAACCACCGATTCTTCACATGCTCGTCCCTGGTAAATGAAAACAAAGTGGCTGAACTATCTTTGCATTGTAGAACACAGCGTCTTCTCGACATGATGCTATGATGAAATATTTGAATGTGTAGACTTCAAGTTTACACTTCCGTCTGCGCGTGCAGTAACTGGGCGTGGCTAGTATGTATCTACGTTACTACGAACCAGCTAATGACTCGTTTCAAAAACAATTCATTTCATAGACTCAGAGTCGACTCTCACTTTTGAAAGACAATAACTTTAAATACGGTGCACTATCAGATATAAATCTTCATTCCCTTAGAGCTATATTCCACACCACATGAACAGTCATTTTCAAAAATCCATGATGGGGGCTCTTTAAAACACTTCAGGGGAAATCAAGTCTCCCATTTTACTCCATATGGTGTATGACTGAATTTGCTAATGAACCTTTACAAACTAGGTTGTGCAATTTAGGTGAGCTGTAAAATGTAGAATGGGACATTAAAATTGCTAAAAGAAAATTAATCTTAGCTCTCGCAGCCATGCGTTATGGCTATGCTCTCATCTGTTACTTTTATTCTCCAGTAGTTTTGAGGTTAGAAGGTCTAATGAGTAGATTGCATGCCTTAGGGATTACAATGCTTTAGACCTGCTAACTATTGCTTCACAGTGCTGTAGTTTCAGGAAAATATGTTGGATCTAGGCATTATGGGTAAGCTCAGAGTTAGTGCCTCATTGATGAAGCCAAAATAATCCAGCTACCAAGCGTTGCAGGATTTCTAATGTGCTTGATTTGCATGCATACATTATGATGTGGGCCTTGGAAAAGTACTAAAGCTAACAAACTAACGAGTTTTGTCAGATAGTCATCAAGCTTTTTTTTGCCCAGGCTCAGTGTTAATGTTGTCAGAATGCAAAGGAAGGCACGCGTTTAGATATTCAGTATCACTCAGGGCTTTATAGCGCAGTTTATGAGCGGAGACAGAGGATGGGTTTGAACTCTGTTTCCCCTTAGTGAAGCAAAACAAAAAGCCAGTCTCTCTCAGGAGGAGCTGAGTAAACCATAACCTCTATATCACAGCTGAGTCTTATAAAGCCATTGCAAAGAAATGGTATTCATCAGTTTTGATGTTTTTTTTCTGTCACTTTACTTGTCTTGTCTCTTGTCACACATATCTCTTATTATAACAAACACATGCCGTGCTGCTTCATTTTTAGAATTTTCCTCAAACTTAAAGGCACAGTTCTTCTACAAATGTCAATTCTGTCATTATTTACTCACCCTCTTTCCTCTGACTTGCAGAGATATATTTAAGACTTTATATCATTTAGTTTGTTTTACAATAAACAGGCACTGAAGCTTTCAAGCTTCAAAAGCTATGCAAAAGCACATGAAGTGGCCCATAACAACCTTGTGTGCTATATTCAAAATTTTCGAAATGAGGGAGCCTCAGCGAGCTCTGTGCGGGTCACGTCATATTTTGAAAAGTTTTGTGCACTGAGCATTAAATAAAAGTCCTTAACTTTTTTTCTGTTCAAAATTTACTGAAGATATATATATTATAATCATCATAAATCCTTTTTCTAATACATGTTTTTGCCCTATCCTGAACCATATGGTACACAAATAATAAATGTTTACATTGGGACTATTTTACACTGGTTCGGACCGCTGTCGCTGTGGAGTAGCCCAGTACCTGCGTGACTCGTCATAGATGTACACAGAAAGTAGTAGTTCCGGCTACAATGTTCTCCCAAAAGACTCATTATTCTGTTAATTAACGCAAGTTTATTATCGCTCGCTATATCGCCAAAAGCGTAAAACATATTGCCTCACAAATAACATGCAAGTATTGAGGCCCCAGACATCAGTCATTTAGTAATAGCCCATATTTTTTTTGACCTACACATCAGTGTGAATATTGTTGTTTTTGTATTTCAAATAGGGCCAATTTATAGGCTTCTCCTAGGCTTACGTTTTTAAATTACGAAGGGCCATTCTGATGTTTTTGTTATTGTATTTTCAATATTATAGGCTATTATTTGTGCATAAACATATCTGGTTATTGTAAATATACTGCTTATTTGAAAACAACATATTTTGTCATCCTTGCTGCAAGCTTACAAGAGGGATAATATCATTGAATGTGAAGGGGGCCCTAAATTTTTTTCTTGGGAAAAAGGGGGTCTTTGTTGTAAACCACTGTTGTAAACCATGGCTTGATCAAGAGAGTTGAAGATTTTTCAATTAATCTTTTCTGTTAACAAAACCAATCGGACTGATCTGGTCAAAATTCAACTCACTGATTCAAAGGATTATAGTCAAAGTTAAACGTGTTGCAGTAGTTAACAGTCCAATGGTGGAGAATATTTTTTTATCTGTCGTTAGACTTCATGATATCAGAGTACTTGGAATATAGCGCATAAAGTGACATTTTTATGTGCTTTTTCAAAGAGTTAAAGCTTCAGTCCTCCTTAATGCAAGGAAAACAGTCTTAAATATCTCCTTTTGTGTTCCATAGAAAAAAAACAACGTCCCGCAGGTTTGTAATGACACAAGGGTGAGCAAATGGTGACATCATTTTAATTATTGAACGAACTATCCATTTAATTTATCCCCTTTGTCGTTCACAAGCAGTAGGACTTAAAAAGAAAAGAAGAGACTTCTAAAAGTGCATTTAAATGTTTTGTTCTCTGCACCAGCAGGGGACATTGTCATTTTCTAACCCCATTCTCCTCGATCATAGCCCACCAGTGTCGTCATCTCTTCTTGTGTTTAATAAGGAAGTCATGCTGAGTCAAATTATTAGAAACTAATGAAGTCTCCACACAGATGTATCATAGAAATGAACCGATAAGGTGACCAACATGCCAAGCAATCAATTAAGCTTTCCAGTTCAGACAGAGAAGAAGAAAAGTGATCGTTATTGAGGGAGGGAGAGGGAATAAGTCAAGGCCAGGCAGGAGGTGGTGTTCTTGCTTTGAACGCCCGTCTCTGTAAGCAGCCATGCAGCGGAGATGAAGGCAGGCCTGCACAATACCCATGCTCTTGGCTTTCTTTTGTCACATCAAACAGAGTCACAGATTTCTGTGGACATGGGCGCAAATACACTTTTTTTTCTATTACCTCATTTCTCTGTCCTCCCATTGGATTTCATCTGCATCGACACAAACTTACTCTTATCGACACACATTTTGACCACTCACACAGGACACTTTCTATCTTTAAAAGTAGTTTAAAAGAGTGCAACAGAATTGAACAGAAGGCACATTTATATAACAATGTAACTATTATCCTGACTAAGAAAGTATATATTGAGGAAAAAATATATATAATTAAGAACATATATAATGAAAAAAGCTTAACTAATCTTTTATTATTTTAACTAAACATTATTTTTAATCCACTCTTTAAGTGGCCAGCCAGTGTTGGCATTTTTAATAATTTCCGCAAACTTTCATGTCCACCAGAATATTTTTATTGAATGAATATCTGAATATGCAATTTATCAAATGAAAGAAATAAGACGCCGTTTAAAACAACAAAATATTTGATTCGTTTTACTGTATTTGATCAAACCTTGAATGTGCTCAATTTTCATTAAAAAAAGCAACATTTTCAATAAAAAGCTGAGAACATCATTTTTTTTTGTCTATGACTGGATCGCATTCAGGTGGATGGGGTAGATTGCGTCCATCAACATCCCCAAAGCTTCACATTATTTTACATTATTTTACTTGTGATTAAGCAATGTGTATACCACTTGTTTCTGCTAATTCTTCGCCTGTGTTTTGATCTGGAGATGTTGTACTCTTTTAGAAGATGTATAATTGCGCCCCCTACGTATAACATTGAAAAAATGGATTGCCGGAAAATTTCCATCAATGGCATGGATGCGTTGTGTCATAAATGACAAAAACTTCCATTAATGACGGAAATATAATCAAAGGAATCAATGTATTTGGCTGTTGAAAGTAAAGAAAAAAACTGTTCTTGAGCACATTTACCTTGACCAAGATTTCAAGATCATGTCTTGTGACACTTTGCCTCAGGCAGTTTGAAGGACATAACATAATTAATGTCTAATTTTTTCCCTCTTCTTCATCATCATATTTCTTTTTTGATTATTTCTGAGAGAGGGCAAACGTGCAGTTATGCCCTGTGATAATATCTGCTCTGACATTTTTTTTTGTCTGAATAGATGTTTAAATTTCTGTCATGCTGTCTTAAATGCAATGTTATCTCTGTGCTGCTGAGGCAATTCGAAGAATATTTGCTTCATATGCAGTTAAAAAAAAATCATTGAATTCCAAAGTAACTAAACTAGATTTTGTTCTCTTTCGAGGAACTCTATTAAGCAAACTCTTTAAGGACTTCCAAAGCAGTGGGTAGAATAGAAACAACCATAAAGAGTGGAGACCTTGTTTGGAAGTGGCAACTTTAAAGGGATACTCCACTTTTTTTTTTGGAAATAGGCTCATTTTACCTCTCCCCCAGAGTTAAACAGTTGAGTTTTACCATTTTCAAATCCATTCAGATGATTTTCTGATATTTAGAAGAATACCAGTAACCAGACAGTTGCTGGTCTCATTGACTTCCATTTCTACCATGGAAGTCAATGAGACCAGCAACTGTCTGGTTACTGATATTCTTCTAAATATCAGAAAATCATCTGAATACATTAGAAAATGGTAAAACCCAACTGTTTAACTCTGGGGGAGTGGTAAAATGAGCCTATTTCCAAAAAAAGTGGAGTATCCCTTTAACCCCCTGATGTATTTGCCATTAAATCAGATATAACCTAGTCCTAGAGTATGCTTTGTGAGTTTAACGAGACCTCATAGTGATATCCGAGCGTCACTTAGGGCAGTGCTGTTTTAGCAGCAAATTAACCTGTAGAACAAGAATGATAGTATTTTTATCCATTTCAGTAAACACAGCACTTTTGTCAGATTTGGCTCATTAAATGTAGGAAATAAGCTAAAATAAGCATTTATTTCCCCCCTCAAAATACAACGTGCTGAGATGCTCCATTATTTTTTCAGTCTGTGTCATATCCTAGGGGACACGTCAAAGAGAACTTTGTGCCATATTGCTGAGTGTGCGAACGCAAATGGCTTTTTTTCAGCTGCAGTTTTTCCTTGAAACTCTGACTTGCTGTAGTAAAAACATGCTTGAAGCTCCCTAATACTGACGGTCCCTGGCATGAATTCCTCTTTCAAGGAATTGCGACAATGAAGAAGCATACAATCTCACATTCAGAATGCTCATCCTGAACACACAGTAAGGTACAGCAGATGTTTGAGAGCTGCCCTATGCCGTGTCCCAACTCAACTCTCCACCAAGCAAATCAAACCAACACTTTGACATTATCATCTGATCAGATATACTTGACATGGATACTAACTTCACTAACAACAAGGTAAATGATAGGTATTTTGCCCATGGGAATAGTCGGTCTAGTGTGCTTTAATTGTTTTTTTTTTATTTTTTACTTTCAAGTTATGAAGAAGAGCTTTTTTTTGGCTACAAAGCTGTAATGTGATTGTTCATATCCATTCATGAGTAAAGGTCGTTAAGAAAGCATCGGGTTTTACGAAATCACAAAGTGAGAAAACTAAGCCAAAGCCTTCATTATTCATGAATGCGGAGCTGATGATTTATGCTCTGTGTTTCTGATGTATTGAATCTGTGTTGAATGTATTCCCAAAGAAGAAACTGTTGAGGGAATCTCTGAAATTCTTTCTGTTTGTCTAGAGTTGTTATGTATATAGAACTGAGAGGAGGAACAGGGCCGTATATTCAAGGATGGCATTGCCAAATATTGTCATTGTCAGAAAGAATTCCTACTTCCCTTCAAGTGAAAAGGTGATTGATGGTTAGCAAAAATAGGTGTGAAAGAGTAATAATAACGCAGGAGGTAAAAGAGGAAGATGGACATAAATGTTGGAACAGCATGGCTCACTGGCTCTTACAAAAGGGAAAATTGTGATCTTAAAAAACTCTCCATCTACCATTGACCTAAAAGCCACAAAACATCAATTTCCTCTGAGTTGTGAAAGCTGGATGATTACCTTTAGTTCTTAATGAAGACAAGCTTTGCTTTCCAGGGTGGAAGGCAACTTAAAATTAGTATAATTGACCAGAAAAGCAGAATTGTTGTGCTCTCACTCGCCTTAAAAGCAGCATTTACTCATTGCTGGGTTGACAGAAAATGGACTTGCTGATCTATTTGAATTACAATACTCCAGGTTTGGTTAGTGCACTTGTTTTAGCAGTGCAGTTGAAGCTGTTTTTAACTAAGAACTGGAAAATAAAGTGCCTTTTTTTTTCAAAAGATGAAATAAACAAGGCAAAATCAGGGTGTATGATTCCTTATGCAGAAAACCTTGACTGTCTAGTTCTGGTCTGAGAATAAATTAGTCAGAAAAGTGCACTGAATGTAGGCACATTTGATTTATCTCATTTAAACGGGTCAAATGAGCATTCACTTTTACTCATAAAGATACAAATGTGAGCGAGTGGAAACTCAAGCACATGCAAACAATTTCTAATTCACTTTACTAAAGTTACATTCCTTCAATGCATACAAGCTAGAGTCATGACATGCATTCTGTAAATGTTAAGTGGACTTCTCCGTCACACACACACACATCATTTTGTGTGTTCTTGTCTATTCAAGCGCGAAAGAAAACTCAATGCTCTACTGGTGCGCTGCCTGAAGTGACTTTTTGTGTACGTGTGTCAGATGTCTCTGTTCACATCGAGCCGATTCACCTACAGCACACCTGTACAGATTTGAGTTATTTTTGCATCGTATGTCGCTTGATAGCGTGTTCATATATTTACATTAATATTTGTATTAAACTATTTGGTTACACTTAAATTTCGATAGTCCACTTTAGACATTCTAAAAACTGTTAGTAACTTTGCAAGTACATATCAACTAACTCTCATTTGAGTAGTAGGCTGTGTTAGTAGACTGTTAGGTTAGGGTACGATATATCGGCCTCCGATATAATATCAGCCGATATGGTCATTTTTTTTTTACACAGCGGTCTGATGTCATAATAGGGCCGATATGAACTGGCTGATAAACATTCCTGTGTATTTGATATGTAGATGTGAGTGTGGGGGCGGGGATGTTTGTTTTTGCATGAGCGCATACATTACCAGCTCAAGTCCTGTCAGTTTAAACATCAAGCGCAAGAAGACTGGAACTTGCGCGCTGTTTTCTGTCAGCCTTAAGGTGTATTTTTATCCCGCCAAAGCCTTATTTGAGACAGAGACGCTGTCACTTTATTTGAGCGAGACGCTTTATTTGAGACGCTTGTCTAACATGAGGGAACAAGCAGAGAGAGTGAAAGGCCCGGTCGCGCGTGCGCCATCTTCAAACTGTCTTGCTCTCTCGCTCTCCCTCCCTCCCTTGCGCATATTAATGAATTGACTAAATGTCTTTGAGAATTCACAATGGTAAAAGGTCGGAAGACCAAAGTTTTTTTCCCCCTGAACTACCAGTTGTTGTGAATTGTGCTATCTTCTCTGAAAAGCTTTCCACAAATTCAGATGACCTAAACCACACTTATTTACAAAACAAAAAAAACAAAAAAATCTAGTGATGAAATGTTTTCTGTGTTGAGACAAATCTTGTGCGATGTCCTAAACTGCCTGGATAAACACACAAATGGTGCCTTGGTTCGTTAATGACACGTCCGATTCGCGCACTAATGACTCCTTTGAAGCGATTCACTTTAATGAATGGTTAAAACAACTGACCTGTCCATCACTGAACTCAAGAGGCAAACTCGGAAACACTTTACAATAAGGTTCCATTTATTAAAGTCCATTTATTTTTAACTAAACTACATTAGTTAACATATTAGTTTCTATGTGGATATACTCCATGACAAAAGTCATTCTAGAATGATTCAATAGAGCTATTCGAGTCATCTGGAATTGCGATATTATAACTATGTAATTTTTTACCAATATCATGCGATTAATCCTTGCTATGTGTTTTCTATACAGAGATATCGACACAAATTTTCACAATGGATCACTAGGTGTAAAAAATATTTACAATATTTTGTAAAATATTTCTATATTCGCAGATATTATCTACATTAACAGACTTGAGTTACAGCTTCACAGACTCCAGCATGATTCATAACGTTATTTTTTTTTTTTTTTTTTTAAATTGTTCCCTGTATTCAGTAATCAAAAGGAAATCTTTCTTTCTATTTCAGGTTGTGTGCACTGGAGCGCAGGAAAAAGAAGAGAAGACTGAATGTATACCGGGATTTCAGGAGAAGGAGTTCCAGGTGGAGTACAGTGGAGGGTTCCTCAAAGACGTTCCTCTGCTACAAGGTATGATTGGGGAATTTGTGTATTTTTGGCTTTCTCTTGCCTCTGTTTCCTTCTCTTTCACACACCGTGGTCGTCTGAGCCACATGTGCGCGCCAGCTGGATAAAGAACAGCTCTCGAGGGATTCTGGTGAATGTTGATTGTTCATTATTCTCATTATCATGCACAATACTTTCTCATTTATATAAAAAAAAGAGGAAATAAAGGCTGCAGTGTCCAAACAAAAACATCAAAATCATCTGGTGCTCATAAATTATTCTGTTTGATTGTGGTTGTTTACAAAGCCTTTGTGATTCAAGTCTCTTCCAGCATCTGCCGTTTGTAACTGTTGCAGTATCATAGAACTTTCATAGTTTCTGCATAAAGATTCACATAAAGATTCTGGCAGACCATGGCGCCATCCAGACAGATTTTGTCTGGAACCTGTAACATAGTTTTCAGAGGCAGTTAAGATCAGAAAAAAACTTCGAAACACTTTAGAATGGTCAACATCGTCCCTGTCAGACTGGAACAATGACATTAAACCAGCAGAAAAGCAAAGAAAAGCAGAATGTGAGAACTGCTAATAACGGAGTCGTTTCCTCACAGGTCGTTCACACAATAAAACTCTCCCGAGACCCCGAGAATCAGAGTGATTAATGAAATTACAGTCTAATTACACATTAAGCATGTACGTCCCCACAGGATACTCGTACACTTCCTTGCATGAAAAAGGCAACACCATGAGTGTTTTGAGAGCAACAACTCTCAAAATTAATCAGTTTTCCAGATACATTATAAACTATGTGTTGCCTGGTGGAGTTGTAACCCACCCACCCCTTAAGCATAACATGAAAAAAAAATGAAAATAAATGAAAAAATGCAAATGCACCTCATAGATGTCCAGAGGTCGTGTACTGCATGTGAATACAAATCAGACAAGGGTCCGAACATGCTGCAGAGGTCAGTGATGCAGTGAGAGAAAGCACACAATGGCTTCACTCAAGGAAGGTGGAGTGTGGGGTGCTTGTATTGTGTTGATCCTCTTTTGTGGAAAATCCAAAAAGTCATGTGAGATAGTAGTGCAATAGAATAATATAATATAATATGTAATATAATAGAGGATTGCCCACCTTGATATTCATTATCAGCCAGCAAGCTAGTCTGAATGGGTCACTGATTGAAATTGGTGTAATCCAGTTGTCTGTCTGTCCGTCCATCCATCTGTCCACCCGTCCATCCATCCGTCCGTCAATCCATCCATCCATCCATCTGTCTGTCTATCTATTAGGGCTGGGTATCGATTCAGATGTTCAATTTCGGTTCGATTTCAATTCGCAAGCTCTCAATTCGATTAGATTTCGATTCAATTTTCGATTCTCGATTTCGATTCAATTTTCGATTTTGATTCTCAATTTTGATTCTCGATTCCTGATTTGATTCTTTTTCAACCATAATGAATATAGAATATAAAAAAATCCTATATTTATAAAAAAAAAGAAAAAAAAAAGAACAGTGAACATAAGTTTACTAGTGGTTAATTAATACAAAGAAATTAAGATCCACAAACTTTAGATACACTGCATGCATACAATGAATAGAAAGGATTTTGATACAAGATGCAAAATTGATGCTGAAAATTGGACAAGTCAGAACAGTTGCACGCTTTGATCAAACAGGATCAGGTTCTTTTATGTTTAAGATAGCTATAGATAAATATATAAATATTTAGACAATTTTTTATTACATTGATCTCACCTAAATGTTTGTTTTTACAATGGGGTATTTTTTTTTTTTTTTTGTTAAGAGTTTATGCACATGGAAGCTTGATTTCAATCTTTGAATTAAATTGAAAATAGTCCAAATAATTACAATAGAATAAAGACAAAAATAATTTTTTGGGTAGGTCAGAAATACTACAGAAATACTCTCTTGTGCAGAGAGAGAAGACGTTGCACCACGAGCCCTGAATATGGAAAAAAAAATTGATTCGTGGCCGTTGAGAATTGATTTTGAATCGAGCACATTTTAAAAAATGATTAATCGAAAAAAACTTTTTTTGCCCAGCCCTATCTATCATTCTCTCCATTTATTGTTTGCTTGTAAAAAATTTAAACAGTACTTGTCTGTGTTGCCCTGTCCACATTTCTTAAAAAAAAATATATCAACAATTACGCTATGTTCTTGGGGCTAAGAATGTACTCGCATATTTGGCATTATTTTCAAGTGAAGAGTTCAGATGCAAAAGCCTCTAAATGCCATTTGAAATTTTCTTCTTTAATGATGATTTTTATCAAACTTGTATATTTAAGTTCAGTAATTTCACTTAAATGGCAATGATAATTACCTATTAATTGTTATTTAAGTGAAATTACTGAATTTAAATATACAAGTTTGATAAAAATCATCATTAAAGAAGAAAATTTCAAATGGCATTTAGAGGCTTTTGCATCTGAACTCTTCAAGTCTATTTTTCTTCAAGCATTTTTGAACATTATTATACTTAAGACCTAATAATTAGCATTTCGCAATCTAATTCTCAAGAACATTGAAGGTTATTTAAGGCTGTCACCTGAAAGATTTGTTTTTAACAGAAAGGTGTGAGTGATTTGATTGGTTAATCAGGCTCTATGGGATCTCTTATCATGATTGTCAGTCCTCGATCAAAAAAAAAAAATCTTTTGATTGTTACAATTCACTGGACCGTGTATCCTCTGAGAGGCACGGTAATGTCTTCAAGCTTTTCTTCGACTCCTCTGGGAACGGCAATATTGTCTATCTGGCACTGTTTCGGGCCCCAGTGGGAATAGTATCTCTGCCAAAGTGCCTTTCTTTTCTGTCAATTGACAGTTGTGTCAACAGGTTGCACAGCTGAAAGAGGAAGAATGGGCACCGTAGGTTGCCAAAACAGTACTGCGGATACTGCAGTTTAACAATGCAATCCAATGCAGTTTTTTTGTGTGATTGTTTGTGTTGGTGTGTGAGACTGGGCATGACTGTTGAGTCTGCACACAGTCACCGATTTGGAGCCAGTTTGACCGCTGTGTTCCAAGTTTTTGTATTTGGGTTGAGCCATTGATCCATATAATTAGAACAGTGAGAGTGGTGGCAGTCCTTACAAAGGATTGTTCCCTTTGAATTTCAATTTACTTAAGCTACAGAACATGATTACACTGACATAGAAGACCACTCTACACCATTAAGCTGACAAACCAAGAAACAAAAGCACAGTCACCAGGGCAAAAATGCAGTGAGAAGTGCCACTTTTTGCAATGGAAAAATATTTATTTTGTCACCAATTCAGCAAGATGGACAATCTAGCCTGGAGTTTCAATCTTTTTATTCTATTCTATTCTATTCTATTCTATTTTATTTGATAGGGAAGGGCACTGAGGCATTCTGTCATCTAGGGACCCAGTGATCCATGCACATGGAGACAGAGCTCAGTTCCGCTTTACTGAGTCACCCTGTAACAACTGTGCACTTCTATTACCCTGAATATGCTCCTGTCAGCAGAGCGCAACACACAAAACGCACTCACGTGCTCAACTTCCCACATGTGGGCAAATAACTTTCCTAGTAAACCAAAATAGAAACGATGGCATTACAATGTTATGTTTTTTTTCGCGAAAGCATGATCATTCAGTCGGAGAAGTAGGCTTGGATATTTATGAAGCTTATTTGTTGCATGGTCTAGGCTTAAGAACCTTGCAGGGTGTACAGCTGCTACACAAGAAAACTGGCCTGAGTGTTCTCATTTGTTTTTTTAAAGATGTATGGGGGCAGCTCAAACTAACTTTTCAGCTGTGCTGTCATTCTGGACCTCTGAAGGATAAGACGCTTGAGAAGAAAGTTCAACACTCAAAAGAAACACAAATGTGATGTTTGTCTAAAGATGCTTATTAGTATGGTTTAATTGGATAATCGAATGTCAGCAGTAAAGACATTGGTTAATAAAGTAATAAATACATAAAGTATATTTGTTTCATTATTTAATTATTCCAGGTTTGTGTAATATTCTGAGTTTGGATTTCACTGTTTTAATTAATATTGAGAAACAGTGAATCTGTTTTTGTGCAGTTGAGATTAGTAAATGCAGATTCACATTTAGTCTATATCTTTAATAACCATCATGTTCATACAGCGCACACAACACGTCTATCTTTACTCCAGACTTCTCTCAACATACGGGCAGAAGAGCTGCCAGTCAATATAATAAAGTAACTTGCTTTACTTGTTTGTAACTCTAATATTTTGTTGTAAAGAAAAATAATGAAGTATTACTAGCAATGCGTTACCCTCAACACTTGTTTGTACATTATAAAATATTATTTAAAAAAAAAAAAAGTTTTGAGAGATCTATTGTTCATCAAGGCTGCATTTATTCAATGAAAATACAATTAAACCAGCAATATTGTCACATATTATTGTAATTTAAAAAAAGCAGTTTTTTAAAAATATATTTAAAAATGCTATTTACTCCTGTGATGGCAAAGCTGAATTTTGAGCATCATTCATCCAGTCTTCAGTGTCACATAATGGCAGCTAAATAACACTTTAATCAGTCAGTAAATATGAAGATTTACATGTTCATAAACAAGATTTACATTAAACTCCACGTAATTCACACCTTGATAGCATGCAAATATGTCGAATTGTTTCCGCTTGTGTGATTGCCAGCCTCTGCTTTCCTGCAACTGACTCAAGCGCCTAAAGAGTTTATAACGAGCCACACTGTTACTTTTAGCCAATCAAAGAAAAATACTATTCAAGTTGTAATTTCATTTTAAGGAATAAAAAGTACTGCTTTTTTCTTTGTAGAAATGTACAACGTACAAGTAGTATGTTTAAATTGCACTTTAGTAACGTGCAAATCCAAAAGAATACTTAAGTACAACAATGAAGTAAATTTACACAAGTATTTTACACCCCTGGCATGTATTTGAACTATATATTTTTTGTAACATTGTCAATTGCATTACTGACACTTTTGATCTATTGAATGCATTCTTCATGAATAAAATCATTCATTTATTTATTTAAAAAGTTATTAGCTTGGACATGCACATTGTTCTGCTGTTGCTTTGCTTAGAAGTATTTTTTTTGCTTAGTTAGAGTTACTGAGGGAAGTAAGTTTCTTATTAACTTCTTGTTTACCAAAATTTTTTTCAAAAGCAGTGTTATACTTGCAATCTGTGATGTGAATATGAAAATGTAAATTATTAGCAGCATTTAAACATCCAAATCCCTGTTCAACTTTAGTCTTTACATAATCACTGGAAACGAAATTGACGACCACACACCAGAGTGATGAAGCCAATCAGTATATGGGGATGATTAGGAGGCCATGATGGACAGAGGCCAATGGGAAAATTTGGGATTTTTTTTAATGACCAAAGAGAGTCAGGATGTCGGTTTAACGTCTCATCCGAAGGTTATCCGTTGGTGTGGCTGCTAATATCATTATAGTTATCTTAATTATCATTCGATGGGCCTTTATTCATACACTTTCCATAGTAGGACTGACTAACGTTGCTATATGTGCTACAGAATTATGAGACAAAGTTATATGACTTGTTTACAGTATATACAATTGTTGCAGTTTGTAGGGAACATGGGTAAATAACATCAGCTAAATTCAGTGTGGCAGGGCAGGGCACTTCATGATACCCTTAAAATGCGTAATCATTGCGGTACTGATACGAGTGTTGTTGTAAGTGTATCGTATAACAGCGATGAGGTTATAATGAACACGTTCTTTCTGTGTGCCGAATGTATTTACAGTGTGTGTGCGTGTGAGCTTGTGTTTTCAGGTGTGTGGCCGGTGACTCATAGCTGGTGTCAGAGCCATTCAGCTGTGCAGGTGACACATGCAGATTTATGTAAATACACTGCTCTCCTCTCCTCCTGTTTGGCCATGCCTGCTCAGTAATTATGCAGATGGAGGCAGTCTCGAGGTGGTCAATGCTAACCACCTGAGAGTCCTGGGTCAACAAAATTAATTAATTTAACTCACAGAAAGACTGCAAACATGCATAAATGTCAAAATGCATATGAAGGAACACTGTATTTTAAAGAGGCTATATGCAGCTTTTACCCCAAAATAAACGTAACAATACCCTTTTCATTTTAACATTTATGACTAAAACATCTCCTGATGAGCATACTACCACCTTGTCCGCTCACAGTGGGTGCACCTATAAGCCTGTATCCTATTTTTCCTATTTTCTGTTGGGTCAGACTTTTCCCGCGCTGTCTGCGGATGTGACGTCAAGCGCGTTCATGTTAAACGTTTCAGATCACCTTTCAGATTGACAGATTGACCTCACCTTTCAGATTGACCTCCTTGCAGCAGATGACTAGTGAAGTGTGCACGTAAAAGAGCAGTTCTGTTTTTTGGCCACAGGTGTCAGTCACGAGTTTAAATTTCAGGAAACGCATGTGGCCTCTTTAAAACATATACACGTGTAAATGTTTTGAACGCATGTAGAATTCTTGCACATGTTTGCACTAAAACCTTTATATGTGTGTGTGTATAATTTATAGAAATTTGCAAATATATATAGTAGGGGAGAGCGGGGCACAACCTAACGCTTTTTGACTCCCAAATGTCTAGTACAATTATGTGTTTTTTTTTTTTATTAATACAGTGTATACTTTTTTTCTTGATTTACCCTGAAAGAATGGAAGTGAAATGTGACATGCCCCATAGGTGGGGTACATTGTAACATGTGAGGGGCACATTGTAACATCACCATATGACAGCTTAAAATGCTATCTGATCTGATCAAAAACATATACAAGTCAAACCAAAACTTTTTCTTAATAAAATAAAATTATTAACTTTTTCATATAAAATAATGCCATTTTTTAATAATTAAAAATAAACTCATTTTTGAGTTGGACAACAATCACACCGGAAAACACAGCTATACAGCATAGTTCAAAAAAAAAAAATTATAATTTCTGAACTTTGACTCTCACTCTTTATCTACATATTTCTCATGTTTTCTCAATAGAATCCACAAAAGAATAGAATATAATAGCTTATTTCTAACGGGGGCACATTGTAACAGAGTGTTACAACATGCCCCAACATGCACAACTGGGGTTTAAACCCTGCTACAATTAAAGAACAATATCAACTGTTAAACAACAGATTGGAGATTAAAATAATATCAGATTTGTCTAATTTTAAATAAACACAAAAAATATAGATGGAAAAATTAACTTATGTAAGAAATGTACTTTTGCTATGGTTAAATAAATGTTCAGTAAGATTTCGGAAATTTGGCGCAATTTTTTTCTCTATATAGTGTTGAAATGGCAACTAGTAAATACACCAAGTTTCGTAATGCCAACATATATAAGTATTTAAAACAAGCCCCGCATTACTTTGTGCCCCGCGCTCCCATATGAATGTTTGTGTACACTTTTAGAACTTTGATTTGAAAATCGACATGTAAAGTAAGAAGTCAGTTCAAAGAGGAATCTAAGTGAAACACGATTACTTCACCCCCCTTCCTATCAAACGGTGCACCTAAATTAGGAGTAAAGTCATTTTCAGGAACACTTGCCAATAAGAGCCTGCGCTTACAGAAGTGCAGCATTCTCTCGAATGGGATATCGTTTTTATATTGCTATAACGAAAATCAAATAAAGTGGAGTGCTCTCATTTCTCTTGATACTCACCGTATAGGTATCGCCATTCTCCTCGTCCCACACTATAATGAAGAAGCAAAATGGAATGCAATTTTATGAAAGCCAATGAGATTGATCTTTTCTTCTCCCAGAGCCCCTCACCGTTAATTCAACACCAGCTCCAATTTCACACACTTATTATTCCGCAGCTGGTCGCACCAAAAATACAAACTCTGCTCGGCTCGAAACTCCTCCGCCACTGGGAAATTAGAATATCACCCTACGCAGATCAGAGAGATCACATATCAAAGTAGAAGGTGACACTTTTGAGAATTGAGTCACAGCCTGAAGACTGGACAATTTATCCTTTTCTCATTGCGCTATAAATCACTTCATCTAGATCTTCTTGCAAAAATGTAACTCTTTGAAAGATTGTCTGATAATCACAAAGTAAATGAGTTTAGAACACAGTTGAGGAAATAAATTCATTGTATTTGTGAGCAATGACAATAGTCCCCTAAATTTGAATTTCTTTTTCTATCTAACACAGTCTCATCCCAAGACGTCATACAACTGACGCTTTTGACCATACGTCAACATCCGCCGTTTTAGGGTACCCTTTAACGTCAGTTAGATGAGGATCCTGGGGTGTCATCCAACTGACGCTTTGCCTTTAACGTCAATTAGGTGACGGGGTAGGGTTAGGATTAGATAACGTCATCTAACCGACGTTAATGGGTACCCTAAAACGGCTGATGTTGACGAATGGTCAAAAGCGTCAGTTGTATGACGTCATGGGATGAGACTGTGCTGTTCTATCAGTCGATTTTGTATTTTTTTAACCCACCATTTATACAACTTTTATAAAGCCAACTTGAATTCTTAGATGCAACCAGTCACTTCAGGGCTCAATCCTAAGGGTTTTTTTTTTCTACTGGCCTGGTCAGGTAATAAAAGTTATAGAGTCAAGAGCAGGTACCGAATTGAGTTTTATTTTGCGTCTCTTGAATGTTTGTATTAGCAAGGGTTTAAAAAAAGTGCAAATGACAAACATTCATGACAATGCTGCACTGGCCCGATCAGGACCATACACTGCCCCAGGCCATTTGGCAGTTCTTTATGAAGAGTCCTACACTTAAAACTTAAGAACCCTTTTTTCTGTGTTTACACATTTTGATATCGCTTGCAGATTGTTCTGTTTTTTTCTTAATGTAAGGGTGCTTGTTGCTTCAGTCTAAGGCATTTTCCAACAGATTCTAACTCCCCATTGGCAGTTCAAACCTTTACCTCCATCTTGCTCACCATTACATCATGCAGGCCAAAAACAGCACCAACCTCATTGCTCAGATCGAATACAGACTGTCGAATACAGACTGTCACTGTAACAAGCAGTGTGTGATTCACTATCGCATGTATGGCGGTAAGATTCTGAGTTGCAGTCTTGATTAGCCATCATCAGAATTGTGTTCAGACACTTCCTCAGCTCTCAGTCCATGCAATAATGTGTTCAGGCCTGGCGTAGCTCTGGAGTATCTCTTCCTGGAAGGAACTCAGACTTCCTCTACTGTGTTGTCCTTGACTTTATCATTGTTCCATCTTAAGTGCACTCAGCCTTCTGTATTGCTCACTGGTTTTAAGTAAATTGAATTGGGGTATAGCCTCAAGATCTTTGAGTTTACAGGCATAAGTGTTTCCATGCGTGTTGGAGGCACATAAGCACGCTTTACAGTCAGTTTTTTTTTTTTACTCACTCCAGAGCAAAATAACATCAATTTATTGTATGTGATTGTAGTGGTAAGAGATGATGATAACTTAGAAGAACCTTTGCTGAAGAAACCTCCAACCTGATGATATCCACCTTATTTTTCAACACGGAAGGAAAAAGTTTTTTTTGTGAATGTGCAAGACTTACGATTTATTAGCCAATATAGGGAAATAACGAGAAGAATATATCAGTAAACTCTATTTATAATTAAGGCAATACTTTAAAGTGATCACAAGTTTGCAAACTCATGCAGCAGAACGATCTGGTTTGTACAGCTAAAAATAACTGGAAGTGAATGACATCAGAAGCCTAATCTAATGCCTGGTTCAGATTACACGATATTTTTTTTTTTTTTGTCTGTCATGATAGTCACTGTGTCAGATTACGCGATTTTGGGTCCTAAAATCTTGTCGTGTCGTGGACCAGACACATGTCAGACTACACGTTACTTCCTGACCAGTCATTGCATGCCGTGTTTAACGGCGCGCGTGATGTCATCAAGAAGGCGAAACTCGTAGCGAGTGAGTTCCTGGATTGCTCGCCATTGCCTTTTCAGCGTGAGAAATACACGGTGTGGCGTGTGAGTGTTTGAACTGGTTAAATTGCGTGTGTCTCATGAAACTTGCTCGAAGAGGACAGTATGGGCTGTCAATCCTCCAAAGAGAACTTGAGGTAAAATATTGTTTTCTTATATATTTTTACTTCTAGTTTTAACGTTAGCACAATCATCTCTCTTTCGTTTTGTCTTTTTTGAAAGTTGTATACGGAAAAGCTTGTGCTCCTATTGGTCAACCTCATACATGTGACAGAACCGACCGTTAAAAAAAATTTAAACATGCTAGTCTTTTTGACGAGATAATACGATCGAATCTTGCGTCCCGACGCCTGTTGGTGTTTACGAATCCCCACGACACCCTACGTCAAAGGATCGTGCCAAAATCGGGCTAAAATCGTGTAATCTGAACCAGGCATAAGACACATTAATATTACAAATGGCCACGCCCACTCTTGCCTGAAAAATAAGGTAGATACAGTGCAGTGAGCCCTTTATCTTTTTGTCTAACAAAACAAATGTTTTATTTATCATGAGCTAGTCATTATGAACAAGTTATATACACACACATTACATTAAACATCTTAATAAAAACTTAAGTCATTAAAAAAAAGTAAATATATGCTATATCGTTCAAAAGTAGCATTTTTTAAGGTAATCTAATCTCTGTTTTAGCCATGGGCCCCTGTGTCTCTCAACATGGCTTTCGCTAGCTCACGCCACTCTCACAGCTGTAATTGTACAACATTAATCACACGGCCCACATACAACAAGGCCTACTGCCACTTTTTGGGGTATTTTTAATTGACTATAAATCAGGCACACACTTGACAAATGACGGTAATTACAGTGCAGTTGTTTCAATGCTAGGGAGAGTGTTTCCCTTCAGTAAAGAGAAGGGTCGCCAAGGTGAAGCAAACACTTGTGTGTGTGTGTGTGTGTGAGAGAGAGGGAGAGGGAAAGAGGAGGGAGCTCAGGTGAACCGGTACACACTTGCCAACATGACCTCCAATACAAGCTGTCCTGATTTTGAACTGAAGTAAAGGGCTGTACTGGGGTGAGGGGTAAAGGACGTCATGAAAAGGTGTGCTTCAGGAAATGTTCTAATGGTTGGGAAGGGTCAGCCTAATGACTTGTTATGCACCAAAAATTAATTTACTGTGAAATACTGTGAAATTAATTTTCAGTTTCAGCCAAAACAGTTTTGGAGGGCTGAAAACATAGACCGAAAGGGTGACATTTAATTGGCGCTTTTCCAAGTGGCACATTTTGACATCATCTTTTTCGTGCTCATGATCTTTTTCATGCAATTATGTTTTTACTCTAATATATATATATATATATATATATATACAGTATATATATATATATATATATATATATATATATATATATCCATATATAGAGTATGTTTTTACTCTATATATATATATATATATATATATATATATATATATATATATATATATATATATATATATGTGTAAATGTATATTAACCCTTTAAAAGGCACTCATACCAATGCTTCCATTGGTGTTAATTGTATCGAACTGAGCTACACCTGGGACTTGTGAGCCTTACTATAACATAGTTTCGTTACTCATCAAGTCAACCCTTAAACTTAAACATTAGGTTCCTCAAGAGGGCCTATAAACAGCTTACCCTCAAGTCACAAAAAAGCATACTTGCACTGCTGCTCCTGGGCTTCTTCAGCAGTATCCTCAGACAATCATTATATGCTACCTGCAGTTTGCGCATGGTCTCCTTTCTGTAGTTGACCCATAATGGGTCTGCATACATAGGGGTACAGTGAGCAAGAAACAATTGCACTTTCACATCATCAGAGCAGTAATGGAATTTCCTAACTAACATGTTTGCTTGCACATACAACATTTGTCTTTGCCTATTCATGTCCGCATCATCTTCCATCTTGTCAGTAATGATATGCTCAAGATATTTTGTACAGTTAGATAAACAGATACATTGCCCAGACAGGTAAAACATAGGAAAGTGCAGCCTCTGATCTTCCCCAGTCCTACAAACCAACACAACACTCTTCCTTGCATTGTACTGTACATCAAACTCACCCCCATACTTGAAGCATATCCAACAACTGCTGGAACCCAACAGTGCTGAGGGACATAACAACTAGATCATCTGCGTATATCAGGTGATTTAACAGAGTGTTCCCTATTACACATCCCGTCTTACATATCCCCAACTGCTTTGAGAGGTTATCCATATATAGACCATTTCACAAGATGTAAACAACACTGGTCCAGAAGCACTTCCTGTTTCAGTTTGTAACTGTTTTCTTTATTTTACATGTAAAGGAAACATCTTAAAGATGTTTGTTTAACTTTTTGATTCAGTTTTAAATGTTCTGTTGGTTGTATTTTATCCCAGCTTTTATGTAGTGTTAAACTGAAACAGGAAGTGCTCCTGGACCAGTGTTGTTTACATCTTGTGAAATGGTCTATAAGTTAAACAGTGCCGGAGACAATAATCGAGACAATTGAGTCGAGACCGAGACTAGTGAGGGTTGATTACCTAATTTACTTTCATTTACTTAGAGAAATCCTTTTTTTATTTTACTGAATTTACTTAGAGTTTAAAAAAATATGATCAGTTTAGGGTAAAAAGGCCACATAGTAGGTGGTGTTAAAAGTAATTTTATTACAATTTGTCATGGGCAGTTGTGCACTAGAAAATCACCAATCACTGGGCGTGTCAATCAATTTAAAGAAATATTTTATTAACATACATTAATAATCATGAAAAATATTTTGAATTGAACTCGAGTGGACTCGGGAATAAGTCAGAGTCCTAAAAAAAAAAAGTTAGAGTACGAGTCAATTCCGAGTCCAAATGCACACGAGTCCATGACAAGACCAAGACCATTAAAATATGGTCTCGAGACCGAGTCCGAGTCTCGAGTACTACAACACTGCATCGTAAACAAGTTCAGGCCATTTTAAACCATATTCGACCATAAAACCTGTTGAGGAAATGACTTAAAGCAGTTTAAGCTGGTGTTCTGGTCTCCTAGCTAGTTGTATGGAGATTTTGGAAACCTTTCAGCTGGCTTCCTAGATGAACATGCCCTGACTGATAGACCAGTTTAAGTCTACTAAATACCATCTGAAAACAACAAAAAAATGTTTGTTTGTGTTTTTTTTAGCAGGAATGCTTAAAGATCTTTTGACATCCCTATTTTCTGTTGCTAGGTCTTGGAAAGCTCTATGCGATTGTAGTGACATTGCCCATGTAAAAGCCCCCTTCTGAGAACTTGTACTTTTCAGTCGCTTAAATGTAGTTCCTGCTGGTCTCCTTCTTGAGCAATGACCCACAAATTCCAGTATGCTAGCAATGGCTAGAAGTGGAGGGAGGTTATGGGATTGAGTTCTAGGACATAACTGAGGAAAGGTGTCCTAAGGGGGGCACCGTACTGGCAGCTGCTCCCTGTCTGCTGCGGGCACAGTGACTGCCATTTGATCTCGCCTCCACAAAGGCAGCAATGCAAAATTGCCCAACTCCACTCCATAACCTACTTAGTAGAAGATTTTCCATTTCTAATGCAAATCGGCGGTGAATATGGCTGGACTAACAAACATTGTTCACTACGCTGAAGAGAAAAACTAACCAAACATGTTTAATTCAAATGCGCCCGTTCGCAAAATGTGTTGATCAATTAGTAACATTATATTTTGAATTGCTCCTTTGAAGGGGAATTTAAAGAGTGTAGAGTGATTCACACTGACATACACTGTTGGAATTAATGCTCTCAAGCTTTCAACAGTTGTCTGTTCAAAATGACTAGAATACCGAGCCATTAGAGTAGAATCTGCTGCCTAAAAGGTCAGCGGCAAACTTATACATTTTAATGAGCTTGTGGAATTTGAATCTTATTTGCCATAAATTTGAATAAGTGCTGTGCAACAGGAAGTATTGGCTTTTTAGCTCTAAAACGGTAAAATTGTCTGTCACGATTTGATCGTTGAACGAGATATTTGTTGTTGAATGAGATATTTGTTGTTGAATGATTGTTGAATGAGATATTATCAACACCTTCTCATTATTTAAATATGTTATTTTACCTGATCTAGCACATGCGATTTAATATTAGACTCCACAGTGTACACAAATTATTTCCATTAAACTGTGAACAACAGCTTTACTCTGTGATCATTAAACCAAATTCAGACCTCAGGGTTAAAACTGTATATGTAATTTAATATTAAAAAGCCCTTGAGCTTGAGTTAATGTAATAATTCTCTCTTTCTTCTCAGCTGTACGATAAATCCAGAATTAGTTTCATGTTGATTGCTTCATTTTGTAGAGCAAACTAAGTATATTATGAATCATATGTGAATAAAATGCATTGAAAAAAAAAAAAAACGTTTTAAAAAAGTTAATTGACTATTTCTTGAAATAGTCAAATGCTTTGGAATGGTTTTATTTCAGTTGTATTTATGCTATATGGCATTAAGATAAATTTCCAAAAGATGATTTTTTACAAGGCTGCATTCATTAGATCAAAAATACAGTAAAAAACTACTAATGATAAATATTATTAATTTTTTTAAATAACTGTTTCAGTGTATATATATATATATATATATATATATATATATATATATATATATATATATATATCACATAAATAAATTATAATTATAATTATAATTATTATAATTATAATTAATTTATGTGATGGCAAAGCTAAATTTCCAGTCTTCAGTGTCACACAAGCCTTTATAAATCATTCTAATATGCTGATTTGGTGCTCAAGAAACAAATATATTATCAAATAACTGAAAAATAATTACCATTTAAAGTAACTGTTCATAATATTCCAAACAGCTATTTTAGATGGTAATTATGTATGTTATTTAATAATATAATGTAATATCACTGCTTTATTAATCAAATAAATGTATAAAAGACTTGTTCTTCAAAAACATAAAACATTTTAATTAATCTTAATTAACCAATTTAGTGTATGTTATGTTTTATGATAACATCTATAGGTTATTAGACTACTAGACTACTAGACTAGTTTAAACTGGACTAACGACGCATTTATTTAGCCAGGCATTCATATATATATTTTTTTATCTTACTGTTACTGTAAATTTGGCCTCTAGTTCATAAACGCCAGAGGAGAACTGGGCCCCAACTGAGCCTGGGTTCTCCCAAGGTTTTTATTTCTCACCATTGGGTCATCTGATGGAGTTTTAGGACACCATCGGGTCACTTGATGGAGTTTTTCGGTTCCTTGCCACTGTTGCCTTTGGCTTGCTCAGTTGGGGATATTCAAATTAAATGTCCCATCATACCATTGATCAGCTCTACCAAACTTGATTGTCTTTTTTTCATTAATAAACAAACACTGTTAAGTTGTTTTGATTGATACTGTGAAGCAGCTTTGATACAAGCTGTATTGTGAAAAGCGCTATAAATACATTTGACTTGACTTATTCATATTCAATTTTAACTGAACTGGAATTTAAAGAGTAACTAAACCCTAAACCAACTTTTTTTAGTTAATGATCTGTAAGAATGGATCTTTAATACCAGTCATTGATTTGAGTAACTTTTTTTGACATTTGTGTATTGTGTATAAAGTGTTTTATTTCTACAATATGTGGTGTAAAAAAGTCTTAGTGCTGCCCTCTTCAGGTTGAACGGTGGCTACTGCAGTTGAATTTTCCTATTGGATGTTCTGCATTTCGTGACGTACGCAGGTTTCATCTCACCACGCTCTAATACGAGCTACGCCCTTGGCACTGGCAGTATAAAAACCAACTTGTTTTGTCAAAACCAGTCAGGAGTTGGAATTGCGAGTATTGAAAATGATCAGGATAGAGTGTTTTAGCATCTATTTCTTCCCCTCTATCTCCGCTGGGGTCTGTCCACTTTTTCAGAATTTTTCAAATATTGCCAGTGGGTGGAGTCAGGCTCTAAAAGTCATTTTCAAATGATTTCGAATTATTATAGGTTATTTTGAATTTCACTTCAATTCCAATTCAATTGGAGTTTCAATTGGAAACGTCTTGCCCAATTCAGTTTTCAGAGAGCATCTCTGGGTGTCAATACATATTTTAGTTTTAGTGTACATGGGTCAGCACCCACAAGATTAACCTATGCTACACTTCAGTCTCCAAGTTCTTCACAGTTGCCTGTGTCCTGGTTTGCAATGGTATTTGGGTTTGTTTATCTGTGCAAGCAGAGGTCAGTCTAACATGCTAAAAAGAAACTTCAACATAACAAAAGAAACAACAGGAGACTTGGCACATTTTTTGGGGGGAAACAAACTTACTGTTTCCCCTTTCATCTCTGCTAGAAAAGCATCAAAAATATTCCCAGCAAATCAAAGCTTTTTATCAGCACATTATTTCTGTTCAACTCAGGAGAAGATTTTCTTAGCTTCTCAAAATTGCACAGTAGTTGCTGATGATTGTCGAATGGGGCATTTATATGGACAACCATAATAACCTGCTTTTTAGAACTGCCATAACCATCGCTGAGTTTCTAGACAGGAACAATCACTGCATCAGAGTATGTGAAGTTCATAATTTTTGAGAAAGCAGTCAGTTCGTAAGTGATTACCTTATTTCATCCATTGTGATAAACGTTCTGCTTTACCACTTTGGCAGACGATAGATCAAAAAATGACTGGAAAATTACAGGAGCTCGATGCTGAGCATAGTTCCAGACGCAATCATAGTCTACGTGCAATCTGTTTTTTTGTTTTTTTTTGAGAGAGAGAGATTGTGTGCTACGTGCTGCAGTCTCCTGATGGCTGAGCTGATGTTTGGCATGGTGCCGTGGCCTCCGGGCAGTCGAGTGGCGGTGAGATTCCTGAAGTCTGATCCCTGGCGTCTCTGGCTTCCTGTGCTCCGATCGATCCACCGGTGAGCAAAAGACTGGCTATTCAGCAGTGACAGGCCTGCAGCCTCCGTGGTTCCATCACAGCAGGAAATGTTCTCGAGGAAAGAAGTCTTTTGAGCTCAAACGGTAAACCACACCAATGGTCATTTGACAGCATAGGTCACTGGGGAAAAAAAGTGGCAATGTAGTCAACAACTTGGGCAAGAGTATTGCACTTCAACTATGCAGACACCAAAAGAAAGAGATTTAAGCTTGGAATATAGTGCACAAGTAAGTGTTTTAGAGCTTGACAGTGTCTGTGCAAATTAATTTTGAAGCCGCCTTTGAAGCATATTCTGTCAGGCATTTCCTTTTGGTTTGTAGAGAAGAAAAAGTCATGCAGGTATGGAAAGATATGAGGGTGAGTAAATGATCAATGAATGGCAGAATTGTTTTGCTATGCCTGGGGTCAGCAAATGCGCCTGTGCATTTTGCTCATTTTTTTTTTCTCACATAGCAGCAAAATATACTTTGAAATACTCATTTTTGGTCATACAGACATAAAGGACAAGTTTGGTATTTTACATTTATTTACTCTTAAATGTTTTAAGATAGCTTCTGATGAAATAGAACGGTTTAGAACGGCTGTCCCGAGAAGTTTCAGTTTCTGCACCCCCCACCTACACACAGCCCGATCTCATGAAAGTTCGTATATGGCACGAATGTCATTTCTCGTGGCATTTATACGGCAAAAACAGTTTTTGCGTGTATATGGCACGCGATTTTCGCGTACATATGATACGCACTTTTTTGCGTATAATACGCACGAACTCCCCACCCCCCTCCCCCCTAAACCTAACCCAGGGTTTTTTAGTGCGTACCATATACACGAAAAAAACACTTTTGCCGTATAAATGCCACGAGAAATGACACTCGTGGAATGGATACGCATCTTCATGAGACTGTGTTGATGGTTGTATAGGTGCACTGAAACAATCATTCATTAAATGCATTAAACTTTAGTTTACGAAGACGTGAAACTCAGCAAGTGTTCAGGGGCGGTCACTGATATGGTCACACAACAATCGCTCCAAAAGATGCTTTCCAACAGGTTTTATCTTAGATTTTGTCCAAGTTAAAACCTGCTGGAAAGCATCTTTTGCTGCAATTTTTGTGTGAGCGTATCAGTGAACACCCCTGACCACTCCACCCTCCCCCCAATTCCTGTCAGAAAGTAAAAAAAAAAAAGAAAGAAAAAAGGCTGCCAACAGTCATTCAGCCGGAGTGTGCTGATGTGAGACGGGTATAAGCACTCTCACGTGAACTGTCAAGAGAGAGTCTGCTGTTAAACTGCGGTATTTTAGTTATTTATTTTTTATTTTTTTGCCGGATGACCCAGAGAGAGAAGAAAGAAAAGAATAGTTCTGACAAAAAGCCATGCTTTTAATAAACCCATTTTTGAAGTTTGTTGTGGTGATAAATTAAGATACCAATCCTCTTTGGATTCCTTGAGCAATTCCTTAGATCAAACACAGATGCTTCAGCCCATGCTTAAGAACCTTAATGGAAACATATAAATATATATAAAAGCTGGGCTCAGAACGCCATTTCTGAAGTAATGCAACCCTGGTGTGAGAAACTTCAAAAATCTCTGCCTTTGGCTGAATGAGTAAAAAAAAAAAAAGTTAAAATAAATAAATAAAATGTGTTTACTGAAACTGGTCAGTTCGTATATGCTGAACAAATAAATCATTTAGTTGTGTCTGAAGGATTTTTGAGTGGTTTATTGTTTTAAATAATGCCTGGCTGTTTGTCAGACAACAATTATGCACTTTTCTGTAATTATCTTTATTCATAACCACAACCGAACACAGACTCTTTCACGGTGTAATTAATTCAAGAGATAGCTCTACAAAAATATTCAAGCTCAGGTAATATTTTAAACACAGATACTTCAACATGATGAATCGTTAAATTAAGATTTAAATTATAGACACATTTTACTCTGAAATGAAATAATTATTTATATTAATATATGGATATTAATCAGAATGATGGTATGTCTCTGCTATTGTTTGGTATTGTGTTGTCAATTTGTTTGTATTGTTTCCTGTTAAGCCCTCTTTTATATTTCTCATGTAAAATAATTAATTAAAATAAAATTTGAGGTGGTCAGTTTTTGGTGAAACTTATTTGTTTGATTTATTATCAATGTTGGTTGATTTTTTTTTTTTTTTTTCCCAATCTGTGATACTTTTTTTTTTCAGGATTCTTTGATGAATTCTTTTAATAAAGAAATCGTTTGTAACAATATACACTACTATTCAAAAATTAATCTTTTATTGAATGAAATTAATACGTTTATTCAGCAATGATGTGTTAAATTGATAAAAAAAAAGTTATAGTAAAGATTGAAATTGTTAGAAAAGATTTTTATTTTTAATAAATGCTGTTGTTTTAAACGTTTTGATCATCAATGAATCCTGAAAAAAGAATCACAGGTTCCAATATATACGTATATATACAGTATACTATATATATATATATATATATATATATATATTAAGCAGCACAAGTATCAAATTTACATATTAGAATGAATTCTAAAGGATTGTGTGACACTGAAGAGTATTTGCTGAGAAATTCAGCTTTGCAACACAGAAATAAATGCATCCCTGCTCACATTTCCTTGAAATTACAATTCCCTGCTCACATTAGGGCATATTTAAAAATACTTCTAACATAAATAGACCAACACAACTTTTTGTCTGTCAAACTATTAAAGTTTAAACATCTTAAAGCATCCAATTTATATATTTGATATATTATTGTTTTATATTTTAGGTTAGTGATTATATCTCAATCCTTATGACATTCGAGGCGACTTGAAATGGAGTGTAAATACAGTCCAGACAAACACATTCTAATGCAAGGTGCAAAAAGGATCTCAGACAGCCAGAGCATCTCAAATGTTGGTTTAATCCCATTCCAGGAGCATCTCATATTATTGCATTCAAACACCAGGCATCTGAATGTAGGATAACATGACACAATTTATTGCCTTTAATATACATGTTCTGAGACACAAGTCATTTATGATGTAGGAAAAAAGAGCAACAGTGGCTTCCCAAGTTGCAGCGACTTCCATTTTTATTGCAGATGTTGTGTGCCAGTTTCTCAGCAAGTGATGATTTTGTTCTCTTGAACACATGGATGGAAACTGTGCTTTATTTGCAAATGTTTTAAACAATATTTAAATTCAGAACTTTGGATGGAAACAAAACAATGAATCACATAATGAAACACCAACATAAGCAGAAACTGCAGAGACATCGTTAACGTTAAAGTGTATAGATTAAATGCCATTTAATCAAAACTGATTAAATGTCTTTTCGTTTCTTTAAGAACACTTCACAGCACACTCTGCATCTGTTATGACAGTGTTTCTTTCTTTGCTCTCACCTTCCTTGAAAAAAAGTCATTTTGCCATCATCAGGGCAGGCTAATTTCTCTGCTCAATTTTACCAAAGGGCTCACAATTTCTCTGCAGGAAATGTAGTAGAATCCAGAGTGAATGTGTATTGTGACATCTGGTTGGTATTTTAGTGGCTGCGGATGCTTTTTTTCAGCAAACAGAACATGGCATGTTGATGGTAATTAGGCCATGCAAATATCAACTTAAAGCTTAATTATTGTTTAATTTTAATGTTTATTTTAAAAAATGAGACTGTGTAAGTGAGGCAATGGATGAGAAATTGTGTGTGTGTGTGTGTGTGTGTGTGAGAGAAAGCTGCCTGTGATTTCAACAGCTTTGTGTCGATAACAAACAAGAAGCGGGGTCCCCATAGGGGAAATACACAAAGCAATTACGGCGAGGGAAAGTTGCCTGGAGAACCTTATTAAAATTTAATAAGCCCAAGGTTCTTTTCTGGCCGTTGTTCTGATGGCAGAACATTATGTTTCCCAATTCTCAAATTAAATCAGAGTGAGGTGAGAAAAAGAGAGATGAAAATCAAAACAAAAATAGAGTGAGTTTAGATTGCTTTTCCTTATGTCTGTGCCATATTTTAATAAAAAGCTACTGGGAAGGAGGATTTTGACATTCTGTTAAGTATTTGTTCACACATACTGTGTATTTTCTCTTGGCCAGCCTTTACTCTTTCTTCAGTGATGTGGTTTCGAGTTAGCCTGGATGCCAGCCCAAACTCCGCCCACAACATGATTGACAGGTGGTCTTCACTAACGTAATCCTCACGTCATCAAAGTGCGCTTGTTAAAGATGACTGCAGCTGGAGAATTGAGATGTATAGATTCCGCTGTCGCGTCTTTTGTAAAAAAAAAATAAAATAAATCAACAGCGCATTCATTTTAATAGACAAACAGAGAACTGCAATCAAGGCATTTGTCGATCGGAAAGCTATTTTTGGCGTCCTTCCTACATGATTCGGGAAAAGTGTAATTCATCAGCTGGCTCTGATGGTCGTTATAGACCATTTCACGAGATGTAAACAACACTGGTCCAGAAACACTTCCTGTTTCCGTTTGTAACTGTTTTCTTTATTTCACATGTAAAGAAAACATCTTAAAGATGTTTGTTTAACTTTTTGATTCAGTTTTAAATGTTCTGTTGGTTGTATTTTATCCCAGCTTTTATGTAGTGTTAAAAAACTGAAACAGGAAGTGCTTCTGGACCAGTGTTGTTTACATCTTGTGAAATGGTCTATAAGAAGATGGGACGTAATGAAAAGCCTGTGGTCGTTGTGGTTTCTCCTTTGGTGGCACTCATGGAGAAGTAAGTAAAAGAAGTAACACTCGTTATTTAACTTAAATAAATAAAGTAGGCTACGTTCTGTATTTGAAAACTGCGCTATGCAAAGGAGTTGACTTATGCGTTGCTCTGATTGGTTGGTAGGTCTGCCGACTATCCAATTGAGTGCAGAGGTTTTTTTTTTTTTGTCCTGGTTCGTTTACGACACGCCTCATAATCAAAGCCCAATGGAGGAGTTTCAGACTCATATTCTTTCTTCAATATGAGTATGACGAAGTCAGGCTAGTTTCGAGTGGCTCTGATAAGCTGATTTGAATGTTTTAGCCAATGACTAAATATATAATGGGCAATATTGACATTCTTTCTTTTGTGTGTCTAAGGATGCAAATAAGTACTTAAAAACAGTTGTTTTAAATATAAATATAAGTGAATTTAATGTACATTTTGAAAAAAAAATATGTTTAGATTTGCTACAACTTACAATTATTAAAGGGATACTCCACTTTTTTTTTTTTTTTTTTTTTGGAAATAGGCTTATTTTACCACTCCCCCCCGAGTTAAACAGTTAGGTTTTACCGTTTTCAAATCCATTCAGACAATTTTCCTATATTTAGAAGAATATCAGTAAATAGACAGTTTCTGGTCTCATTGACTACCATAGTATATATTTTTCCTACTATGGAAGTCAATGAGACCAGAAACTGTCTGGTTAGTGATATTCTTCTAAATATCAGAAAATCGGTTGAATGGATTCGAAAACGGTAAAACTCAACTGTTTAACTCTGTGGGAGTTGTAAAATGAGCCAAAAAAAGTGGAGTATCCCTTTAAATTATTAATATTTTGAATATAAACAATATTAACCAGGTGTAAAGATTGCCTGTCTGTCTGTCCAGATTTCATCCATCCATCTTTCTATCATTCAATCTATCATTCTGTCATTCTATCCATCTACCATTCTATCTGTCTTCTAGGGGTGTAACGTTACACAGAAGTCATGATTCGGTGCATTCCTCGGTTTTTGGGTCAGGGTTTGATACGAGTTCAGTAAAAAGCAACAAATCCCCAATGCTAGGTTTCTTTTTAGTTATTTTAAACAAACAGTAGTGCATATTACAGTTCGTTCCACCTAGTGGCATTTATTCCTCTATTTGGTACAATACTGTCTCCTTTAGTGTAGTAAGCACTAAGCAGTAAACAGAATGCACTGTTTTGAAGAATTGCATAGGTCATATCTTTTTTTATAGGGCTGATAAAAAAGTGGGGGTCAGTGGTGGTCTATATACATATGACCCAGAGGGATGCATATGGGAAAACACTGGGGTATCCAGCCGCAGGTGGAATTTAAACCCCAGAGGTGGCAATGTGGCTTGCCGAGGGAAAGACACATGCTCAGAGAGGCTTACAGTGGGAATACACATGTGGGGGTTGCTCAGGGGAGGGACCATGCACATGGGAGGCACCTAGCCGAATCTGGCGAATGTGTTCGGTGTCGCCCAGCATGCAGCTCTGCAGAAGACTGCTAGCGAGACGCCATGCGCTAGATCCCAAGAGGACGCCACACTCCGGGTGGAGTGGGGAGTCACACCAAGGGGGCACGGAATACCCCCTGATGACCTTGCTGCTGGTATGCCAAAGCAATGGCGTCCACTATCCAGTGAGACAGCCTTTGCTTGGAGAGAGCCTTTCCCTTCAGCTTCCCACCATAACAGACAACGAGCTGGTCTAAGGTCCTGAAACACAGCGTTCTGTCTACATAGGCGTGGAGGGCGCGTACTGGACAGAGCATTGCCAAGGCTGGGTCTTCCTCCTCCAGAGGCAGCGCTTGCAGGTTCACCACCTGGCCCCGGAAAGGAGTGGTAGGAACCATGGGCACATTTTCAGGCTGGGGTCTCAGAATCACGTGAGAGTCATACTTCGTCAACGGAGAATGCGTGCAGGTGCCCTACCCTCTTGACATAGGCCAAAGCACTGTCTTCATTGACTGAAACTTAAGCTCCACTGATTGCAAAGGCTCAAAGGTAGCACTCTGCAGGGCAGTTAGAACCACTGAGAGGTCCCAAGAGTGGACGAGAGGAGGGCGAGGAGGATTCAGTCTCCTCACTCCTCTCAGGAACCTGATGATCAGGTCGTGCTTCCCCACGGACTTAACGTCAATAGCGGCAATAGCAGCGACATAGACATTTAGGGTGGAGGGAGACCGCCATCGCTCCAACCCATCTTGAATGAAGGAAAGCACGACACTAATTGAACAACTCCGGGGGTCTGCTCGGTGAGAAGAGCACGAGTTGACAAAGAGGTTACACTTCAACGCATGAACGTGTCTCGTAGACGACGCCAGTGCTCGGGAAAAAAGGAGAGGAGTCAGTGGCCACACCCAAAAAACAATTGTCCCGGGAAAGCATGGCCGTCATCTCAGGATCTCACTCGACAAATGCCATATGCACACCCGAAAGTGGCAGCACTGTCTTATTCCTTCACTTCTGAAGATTCACTTCCTGAAGATTCTTGTCCACCCTGTGATGCTTTGATGGAAAACAGATCCGATTCTGGAGCGTCAAGGTAAAACCACGGGACATCCGAAAACAGACCGGGGAATCCCCTGAACACTCGCGGGTTGCGTCACTGAAGAGGGGGTCGTGGTCCACGGACAAACAGTTGGCGGTTTGTTCCACACTCACACCCTCAGGTCACCCTGGCCACCAGCCAAAGTAGCACCTCACATATAGAGTGTTAGATCAGGGTGTGGATGAGGGGACTCTCTATTTAAAGAGATCATAGGGTCTCAACCGTAATGACACGATGGTCACTTTCCCGCGGGGAGAACGTGAGTCATCCACAAACGCTGCTCTAGCGTGATCAAGCCCAAGCACGCAGAGCAGAGAATGTGCCCATCAAAATCGGAAATGAGTGGACCGCAACCAGAAATGCATGGGCATGAGCTCTTTTGTGAGAGGACTCCTACTGTCTACCATTCTATGGTTCAGTTGTCTGTCTCTGTATGTCCTGATATCTTCTGTCTTGATTGGATGTTCATGTACAAATGGCTTAATTAATGAGCAGGACAGTTGAGAGAGCCTATAGGAAAGTAGCGGGACATTGTGAATTGTCCTTATATTTTGAGTGTGTGCATGAGTGGGTGTATACTGATTGAAGCCTGTTGCTCTGGACTGCTGACTCTCAGAGATAACAAGCAACTGCGCAGGAAAAACATAAGTGCATACTCTCATTATTCCACCATCATTACCATACAGCACATACACACTCTCCTGCTGCTAATCTGCAGTAATACACTGTAAGCACACGGTGAGTCTTGCTATGAAGCTAGCACAGAATGTAGCTGAACTCAGAGGCTACTGTGAGGGAATTTGTGACCTGTAACATTAGAACCGAGCTTCAAACACAACAGTTTTTTTTTCTGACAGCTAATCCTCTGATGGGATTTGTTGGATTCGCCTAGAAAAAAAATGTTTGAACTGCTGCCCTGGAGCACCCTTGGTGTATAGAGCTGAAATTGGTTCTCATACTTGATGGCATCCAGAAAACTGGCCTCAGCTCTTGCAGTTCTTTTCTGGTCTCTGTGACGGCTTAACATATCTGATTTAAGTTTATATCATCAATGATGTTGTTTTTTAACAGTACCTGTAACAATAGCAAAATAAAACTCATTTGCCATTGATCGGGTTGCTGAGTTGCATTACGTTATGATTGACCGCACAATTGTTCCAGGCAGAGAGAGGAAATGACTTTGCTCTGATGTAGACGAACATTCATATTTGTTCCTGGAAAATGTACTTGATAGGAGTGTTTCACCTTCCACGGTCTTCATCCACTGTTATGGTATTTGTGAATTTTTTTTTTTTGCAGCAAGCTATTTATCTGTTAAGGACACATTTAGCAAGCAATTGTGTTTGTAATTAGGCACTTGGTTTCCTGTCACTTGATATAAATTAGTTTAAGGTTATGTTGTCTTAGTGCTTTTGACGGAATACCTTCTGAAATAATTCTAGTATTTTCATTGTGCCCATTGAATACAATAGATGGGGTATTTTCTGAATTTATACAAGGGAGCTTCATTTTGTTTTTGTTGTTGTCGTTTTGTAATATGCTTCATAGTTAATTTACTCGAATCCTTCATCCTCATTTCCTTTCCTCGCTTCCTTCCCTCGTGTCCTACAGGGGGTGGAGCTGAGACGCAAGAGAAGGAAGTGAGGAAAGGAAAGAGGATGCACAAATAAGAAATGAGAAGTACCCTATTACTGCCGAGCCGCTGCCGAGTCGCTTTCACCCCAAAATGGTGGATGCGTAAGGCTGCTGCTGGGCGCTGGGGTTGCAATTGAACGTTCTATTTTCTTTCACTTCTTGTCAATATACGTTCTTTGTTTGTTCTGTGCTATTTGCATGCTTAAAAAAAATGCTCAGTGCCTCATTACGATCATGGCGTTTAAAAATTTTAGACTACTTTGTAGTTGACCTGCACAGATTATATGCAATACAATAGTAATCATGAATAAAGCAATGGTTTTGAGCAGGATTGAAACTTTGGACTTTCACTGTTGCATGCAGTGCAAGTTAAATTTTGGATTTGCCCCCCCCCCCCCCCCCCAAAAAAAAAAAAAAAAAGTTTTTGTGTACAAATACATCTTTGAAAAGCTGAATTGTCAGACATATATATATTTGCGATACGTGTCCATGACTAACTGACTGTTTTTAGGGGTCACACAGCTGAATTTGCTGGACCCCCTGCAGATAGGCTTAAGGAACAGCAGGGGAACAAAGTGCTTGGCTTAGGCCAAGGCTGCTCAGCCATCAAGCAGAGCTGAATACACTTGGCACTAGCTCAGTGATTACCCACCAGCCTAGAGAGATCAATTCACTGAACTTCCCTCATACGAGCAGCTGTGAATGTCAATGGGTTCTAGTAAAAAGCCTTAGTGAAAACCTGAAGTAATTCCGGTGTGTTGGTCTGAGTCCGAGGTGCAACATTTAACCATCCTTTTCTAGACACCGCCGACTGAGTACTTGTGATATGTCATTGTGAGAGAAAAGCAACCCAATATGAGGAGGACAGTCAGATCTGCAGGATCAGGTTGCTCTTGTTAAGAGAGCCCTTGAGACCATCGCCAACCAAAGAGGTGAGTTGGTGGAGATGAGCAGAGAACAGGTGGGATTGCTGAGCTGGTGTAGAGCCTTACATTCAGTTACATTTGACATTTTTGTAGTCCGCTGACATGTCTGTAACTCCCAAATAGCAAATGCGGATACAAGCTGGTGTTTCGATAGATCAGACGAAAATGTGGTTGGTTGGCCAAGGGTGGTAATCTCAGCAGAGTGCAAGAACAGCTTTTACCCAATAATTGATGTCTTTATAAAGCTGTGCAGACCTTAAGTCATTAAGTAGACGTTTCTCGTTGCTGCTCGCTTTCTTTTGAGCTTCAGATGTTTGCTTTGAAAGGTTTTGCTTGTATCTTTACAGTATTAATATGTCAAAAGTCAAAATGGGCGTTTGGCCAACCCATGGATCAAAAATCTGTGTTTGTGACTTCTAAAGCAAATGTTAGATCAGCCCTTTAATGTTCTTTATCTGAGAATCCCAACATGAAAGGCGCAAGTTAGAATGGGGATTCAGTTAAAGATCCCACAGCTGGAGAAGAACCCAACTACTGAGAGAGGAAGCGGGATTGGATAAAACTATGAGATCAGATGCCTCTGATCAGGAATATTGGCCCACTGAAATGTCATCCCAGTCGTTGCCTCCCATTGAGCTAAATCTTGTGTGGGACTGTTTACTCAACTGCTTAAACATTATTACATTCCAATGAGATTCACTTTAAAATGAAAATTAGTCCATGATTTACTCACCCGCAAGCCATATGGATTTCTTCTTGCAGATGAATACAATCGAAGTTATATTTAAAAATATCTCTTCCAAGTTTTATAATGGCGGTGGATTGCAACCAACAGATTGAAGCTCAAAAACTGGCACCCATCCATCGTCGTAAACAAACTCCAAACGGCTCCTGTGAGTTAATAAAGGCCTTCTAAAGCGAAATGATGAGTTTGTATAAGAAAACTATTCATATTTAATGTTTAAAGTAAAATTCTAGCTTCTGGCCAAACGATCATACGGAGTCCACTTGCCCCTAATGCGCAACTTACGAAATGCATGATGTCAGAAGTAGCGTAGTGCATCACAGCGTAGCGTAGATATCAGCAGGACAACGCATTGCTCACTTAATTTGCGCTTTACACTTAAGTGGAATCCGTTTGTTTGTTTGGCCGAAAGCTAGTTATTTTACTTTATAAAGGTTTAAATATTAATATTTTTCTTACACAAACTCGTCATTTTGCTTCAGAAGTCCTTTATTAACCCACTGGAGCCGTTTGGAGTTTGTTTACGATGGATGGATGCACTTTTTTTTTTTGAGCTTCAATCTGTTGGTTGCAATCCAAACCATTATAAAACTCGGAAGAGCCAAGATATATTTTTTAATATGACTCCAATTGTATTCATCTGAAAGAAGAAAGTCATATACATAGGGCGCACAGCGTTTGAAGCCCAATTCATGCGTCCCGCAAATTGAGACCGTGTCACGCATAATCAATGCTTGCTAAAAAAAAAAAGTCGGTCACTCTATATCCTCGAGACCCAGGCAGCCAAACGTTGTGCCTGAACACGTTCACGTTCATGAACTCGTTCATATTTTGGGTGAATTGAACGTATTGTTTTATTGCCTGTCCTGATGGACGTGTGAACTCGTTCATTCTGGTGTCTGAACGCACGCCCTCTCAGTTTAACTTCGTTCAATGGGGTGCCAGATTTCTATAGAGCCTTCCAGGTGAAAACACGGCTAAAACTCACCGTAAACAGGGCTTAATATGTAGCGAAAAAACACCCAATCTGGCAACACAAGCCACCAGTGTCGCACCGCGGCAGCCGTCGACAAAGGTGTCGTATGATAATTTAAACGGATTTCATAACGAGGTCGGTGAAGATGGGAAAAATCTTACATTTCTGTGCAAACTTTGAACTGAACTAGTTCATTTTAAAATTTGTGAACTGAACTTTGAACTAGTTCATGTAGAAAGTGAACTTCCCCAAGACTGGTTGATGTCAACTTTTTCATTGTTGTCATGACAGCGCAGCTTCTCGTTCCGTGAACCTCTGGAGTTGTGAGTTTAGACTCTTTTTTTCGACTTTTTTAAAAACTGTTCCTGTGGCGTTGAGCAACTATAATTCCTGTTAATCCTATAATTTTATATTTTTATTTATTTAAAGTGAATTAATTGTAATGAAAAATAAAATTAAATTAAATAGCTAAAGTAAATCGTAAGTGGAAGTGCATCTGTCAATTTATTGAATGTTCAAAATATTCATTTTTATTTAGAAAAAAATACACATTGGTTGGCCTATTATTAGCATATATCAGCAATTACACATGTTTAGGTAATAGGGCATTATTAATGTATGTGCTAAGGTTTTTTTTTGAACAATTATTCATGTACAAACAGTAAGGCAATAGTAACAATTCTAGATATGGGTAAACCACTATCAGAGTCTGCCCGTGGGGTGGGGGCACCGCCGCGACAAGCAGTGTCCCACATTGTCCCTCAAAAACATACCCATTGTCCCCCCTTTGGCTTATTAGCAGGTAGTCACCCTACATATACACCTATGCTGGCTTGAGGGTGAGTTAATCATGGGCTAATTTTCATTTGAAAGGGAACTACTTCTTTCATGGTGATTCAACCATCATATCCATTAAAAATAGAGTGGACGTTTAACACACAAAAGGAATGATATCATATGCAGGATTTTATGTGTAATCCAAAGTTAAAGGCAGGGATCAGTGCAGACGCAGTTGATGTAGGTTCAAGCATAATCTCAGAATTTCTACCTTTCACGTGTGATATTTTGTGTACATGTACTTGTATTGGCCACCCTAAGGATTGGAATGGTTAATATCACACACTTTTTAAGTGAGACAGTTGTATACTTTTAGTTTTGGACAATTTACTTTTGGTTATCAGTAGTTTTGGTTTAGGACGTATTTTTCCCGTTCATTTTCCTGTATTAAATTCCTTAATAATGAGAGATTTGAGACGAATCATTGAATCTCATGTATCATCAAAAAATTGATTTGAATAAATCTGAACAAATGAAGGACTTGTATGTAAGACATTTAAGGCAATAAACTTTGCATGTGCATGTGTTTGAATAACACAATCAAATGGCAGTTACATTTTTGATTCAAAGTATACAATATGTTTAAGAAGACTTAGTTGCATGCTATCAGTGACTTTTCTTATTTTTTTATTATCAAATCTAGAAATCATGTTGGTTTGGCTTATACATGCATAAATCATCACTTAAGAACCCATGGAAAGTCTGTCTGGAAAGTTTTTTATGTTATTGTTAAAAATCAATTACTCTGTAGACAAAGTTAATGAGATTTTTACTACCGGAACTGCTGTTGCGGTCTATTGAGGTTTCTCAGTTGTTGTCACATAGCTTTAATACCTAAATGAAATGTTGTTTGCAATTATCAGATCTGGGCTTTATAGTTATGTAATATGCATATCAGTGATAAAATGTTCACTTGTGTATAAGTGCATGTGTGTATTTGAATCCTGATAAGGCTTGTTGCACAACTCCCGAAAGCTAATCCTCATTGCACGATGCAATTTGAGCTCAAAAACACTCATATTAAGATCAGAGGGGTCTGCTATTGACAGCCAACATCAAAGCGGCCCATAGCCATACGCCACACAACACTCCTGTCCTCTACAGCAACAAACACACAATACCATCAAACACTTACTGCTCTGCTTTTGAAATGCTTGACACTGCTTGCTTTGCTATTGGCATACTATAAAGAGCTTTCCATTTTCATTGAAACCAATCTAAAATGGTGTAATGGAAAGGGAAATGAGCAGATACATGGCGCTTGAGAGATTTATTGCGTTTTTGCTTGATTCGGTTTTCCGCATAGAATAATCATTTGACTTTGTTATTTGTTAAGAACAAATGGCTGTTTCCCTGACCGTTCTCAATTATGCCGGCAAGCAGGGATGTTAACAATGCTTTTGTGTGTTGGTGTGAGCTTTTTTTTTTAAATGGTCCTGAAAGCTTTTGTGTTGAGAGAGATAAAAGAACTAACTGCAAAGTTGACAAGGTTAAGTGCTCAGAGAGGAAACTTCAGTGGATTTGATATGTATTGATTTTGGAAGAGGCGCACTAGCCAGTTACCCTTTTTGCATCTAACAAACAGAGCTGAGGTGAAAGCAAAACAGCTGGAGATGGAGGGGTGATTGTTCATGTCAGATTGGTGAAAAAAAATCTGGCGATACTTTACTCATTCATGAGATGCGTAATAATCTTTATAACAGTAATAACATGGAAAGCCTTAAAGGGCACCTATTATGCCCCTTTTTACAAGATGTAATATTGGTCTCGGGTGTCCCCGGAATGTATTTGTGAAGTTTCAGCTCAAAATACCCCATAGTTAATTTATTATAACCATTTGAAAATGTCATTTTGGGGCCTGTTTAAAAATGAGCTGTTTTGGGTGTATACCAACCTTAAATTCAAATGAGCTGCATATCCCCGCCCTGCCTTTGGGTGAGGACGTAACTTGATACCTATGGCAGTCGGTAAGCAGAAGGGGAGAGTGAGAGACGCGCTGTTTTGTCTGTCATTCAGCGTACGTTTGAATCGGAATATATAAATAGTACGAAGAGACTCCGGCAGAATAAACACAAATGAGAATGGACCAGTACGTCTCGGTATGGTTATTTGACACATTTATGTACTTATAGAGTTGTAATCGCGTATTTTTGCAAGTATGGATGTGCAACACACACACACACACACAAACACTAATGCTGGCGTAATTTTTTGAAACTACATACACATTTTGTGATAAAGTTTGCTACGTACAAGCGAAATTACATTTATGCGAGGGACCTGTTTACTGTGTACTTTTCATACAGGTGCTTCTGGCAAATGTGAGAAGATGGCTAACTTAAAGAACAACAATATACATGCAGTTTTTAATACAATATCTTTAAAAAATATATACATTTATAAACGTTTGGTTACACACTATACAAACAAGGTTTAAATTATATACACAGACATCCTATGATGACGACGACAACAACTTTAGACGCATTTGTTGTTGAATTGGCTGACATTGACTGAAAAGACTATTTGCTCAAAAATCATAAAATACACTTACTGTAACTGGAGGTGACGGTGGATCGCAAACAGTAGATGACGATCCACAGTTGAGGATTAACTTTTAAGCCACAACAACAGGATTAACCCACGAGTCTACGACAGAAGACTTATGTTTTCAGGAGACATTACCGGCTGTCGTTGAAACAATGGAGGGTGGTGTACAGATCAGTTTATGGAGTTTATGGATCAGTTTATGGAGTATACCAGAAGAATAGTAGCTTACGCACAATTAAGCCAATGTGATCATTAATACAGTCAAAACTGCGTAAAATTAGCAGAATAAAAGGTCATTTATCTCTTCGAACCCACAAAGAGGTAAATGACTGTGTAAACTCTGGGGACTATCCGATGGAGTTGATCGACTGATTAAACTTTACTTGGTCGGTCAAATGTTGTGTTCTCTTAGAGAAGTTACTACGTACATATTTGGATATCGTAACTGCAACATGGTGTGACCTCAGCTGATTTCTGGACACTGTTGTCTAGTTCTCTCTAATGCCTTCCCTTCCCGACAAAGACAGGAAGCTTTTTAGCTTTAATGTAATGTAATGAAGAGTGAAGGATGCACATTAGTTGTGTAATTGCTGTATTTTATCATTCTTGTTCTGCCTCAGAGAATGATGGGAAATGTTTGTTGAACAAGTTGCTGTTTTTCCACCGAAATGTGCAACATCATTTATCGTGTTCACATTGAATGCATGGTTTTTGCCCCTCCAGATCTCCATGAAGCAACATATGAGTACATTTGATGCAGTTTCAACAGTGTCCTTTTGGTGTGACGTAATACACCTGAAACAAACAAATAAATAAAGAAATAAATACATTTTGAAATTGCTATACACACACTTTGTATGTGCTCATATTAATTGTCCCTTCGCAGGGAGCTTGATTGACAGGTGATCTGACCAATCATACTTTGCAATCTGCCATTTTGTCCGACAAAGCAGTCAGGAGAGTTAGTAGATTAACATTAGAGGATTTGAACTTGAAAAAGAGTGTGTACTGACGCCTTTCTGCGGTTAAAACAACATTCCTTCTTATGTTCATTCATGTTTATTTGATGCTATAAATGAACTAGAAGGAAGAGATGATCAGATCACGAGTAGCTTTAACTGGTGCTCTACAGCGATCTGTCACGTCGCATTAAAGAGCCATTGTATTTCTTGTTTAAATTTCTTTTAAAAAAATTACCAAATTTGAAAGGTGAGACTTTGTTTAATATGTTTAATTTCAAAAGTAACCGATAAAGTAACCTGGTCTGTCCTGTCTGTCTTCGTGTTTTCAGTCTCCTCTCTGCTCTGCAATGTATTTTTCACTGTGTGTGGCGCGAGAGCGCCGTAGCTTGTCAGACATAGCGACAGTGACAGAGAGGCGGGTTCTTGCAAACGGTCAATTGACCTTGTGACCATGTAAAATGAACTAGCAAAGTAAAAAGTGATTAAAATATATCAAGATCTAAGGTATACAAAAGATGTACATACAGTAGGGATGCATGCTCATTTCGGTTAATTTTCCCGACCGACAACCACGAATCGTTATCCAAGTATTAACAGTTAACTGATAAGATTATAATTGCCTATTGAATTAAATAAAAATAAAATTGACGAGTGTCTGTGACCGGTTAAAAGTACAGAACATTGTTTTTTCACGGGTTTATTTTGATGTGTAAACAGCATAACAGATCAACTACAGAACCTGCGCTTGTCGACGCGCCATGTGAGTTAACAAATATAGGCTATAGTGTATATATATATATATATATATATATATATATATATATATATATATATATATATATATATTTAACAATGCAGCAAACTAAAAAAAAAAGACTGTTTAACTGATATTAATCGGTCAAAATGTTTACATTCAGGTAACGGTTAAACGGTCAATATGGACATCCTTAACGTATATTTTAATTTTCAACTTAATCTTTGTTTGAATGTTGTAAACTTCATTCATTCGTTCGTTCGTTCGTTCGTTCATTTATTCATTCATTCATTCATTCATCTTTTCTTGATTATTTCTGAAATATATAATGCTGTGAGTGACACATGTCACGGGGTAAGGTGCAGGGGTGCAGGAGTGCAGGCAGAAGTAGCGGGAGGAATCCAGATTAACACAAAGATACGCATTTATTTTAAACATACAGGCAGGAAGACAGGGTTTCACCAAGTAACATTAAACATCGACCGACAAAGACAGACTGAATAAGATGGAACTAAATACACAGAGGAATCAAACTAAACGAGGTGCAAACAGGTGAAAATGTTGAAGACAGGACGATGAATAGGTGGCTGATTGGGGAGTGAGTCCGGGAGTAGAAACAAAAGGATCCGGGGAAGTGTAGTGCAGATGACGAGACAGACTGGTGCAGACGGAGGACTGTGACAACACAATGACCTCAAATTTCTAAGGAAAAAGCAGGTCTATAATTTTAAATCTATGTCTCTTAAATATAATAAAATATGCATTTTAATTAAGGCTGTGCAATGATTAATCGCATCCAAAATAAAAGTTAGTGTTTACATAATATATGTGTGTACTGTGTATAATTATTTTGTATATATAAATGCACACATGCATGTATATATACATATATATGTATATTTAATAACAGTCTGCAAACGTCTGGGGACTGAGGAGACAAGTTGCTCAAGTTTAGGAATAGGAATGTTGTCCCATTCTTGTTTAATAAAGGCTTCTAGCTGCTCAACTGTCTTAGGTCTTCTTTGTTGCATCTTCCTCTTTATGATGCGCCAAATGTTTTCTATGGGTGAAAGATCTGGACTGCAGGCTGGCCATTTCAGTACCCGGATCCTTCTTCTACGCAGCCATGATGTTGTAATTGATGCAGTATGTGGTTTGGCATTGTCTTGTTGGAAAATACAAGGTCTTCCCTGAAAGAGACGATGTCTGGATGGGAGCATATGTTGTTCTAGAACTTGGATATACCTTTCAGCATTGATGGTGCCTTTCCAGATGTGTAAGCTGCCCATGCCACACGCACTCATGCAACCCCATACCATCAGAGATGCAGGCTTCTGAACTGAGCGCTGATAACAACTTGGGTTGTCCTTGTCTTCTTTAATCCGGATGAAATGGCGTCCCAGATTTCCAAAAAGAACTTCAAATTTTGATTCGTCTGACCACAGAACAGTTTTCCACTTTGCTAGAGTCCACTTTAAATGAGGCTTGGCCCAGAGAAAACGCCTGCGCTTCTGGTTCCCGTTTAGATATGGCTTCTTTTTTGACCTATAGAGTTTTAGCCGGCAACGGTGAATGGCACGGTGGATTGTGTTCACTGATAATGTTTTCTGGAAGTATTCTTGAGCCCATGTTGTGATTTCCATTACAGTGGCATTCCTGTGTGTGATGCAGTGCCGTCTAAGGGCCCGAAGATCACGGGCATTCAGTATGGTTTTCCGGCCTTGACCCTTACGCACAGAGATTGTTCCAGATTCTCTGAATCTTTGGATGATATTATGCACTGTAGATGATGATAACTTCAAACTCTTTGCAATTTTTCTCTGAGAAACTCCTTACTGATATTGCTCCACTATTTTTTGCCTCAGCATTGGGGGAATTGGTGATCCTCTGCCCATCTTGACTTCTGAGAGACACTGCCACTCTGAGAGGCTCTTTTTATAGCCAATCATGTTGCCAATTGACCTAATAAGTTGCAAATTGGTCCTCCAGCTGTCCCTTATATGTACATTTAACTTTTCTGGCCTCTTATTGCTACCTGTCCCAACTTTTTTGGAATTTGTAGCTCTCATGAAATCCAAAAGGAGCCAATATTTGGCATGGCAATTCAAAATGTCTCACTTTCAACATTTGATATATCATTTATATTCTATTGTGAATAAAATATAAGTTTATGAGATTTCTAAATTATTCCATTCTTTTTTTTACTCACAATTTGTACAGTGTCCCAACTTTTTTGGAATCGGGTTTGTATATATATATATATATATATATATATATATTACAGTATGTATATGCAAATATTTCTTAAATATATACATGTATGTATTCATATATACAAAATAATTATACATAGTACACATACACAAATATCATGTTAACACTTTTATTTTGGATGCAATTAATCATTGCACAGCCCTAATTTTAATATATATATATATATATATATATATATATATATATATATATATATATATTTTTTTTTTTTTTTTTTAACTGATATGAAATATTGTTTCATGGCCGGTTAGAAATATCTATGGTTAAATAAACAAAGGTGACACTTGCCTATGATATACACCCATCGAGGTGCCAGTGAGTATTATTTTATTTTCCCAAGTCCCTATTTTAACTGTCTGACCTAAGATGGATGGCTATTGTTACACTGGCAGTCACATAACACAATTTTTCAAAGGGCTTGTGAGATTTAGACGAGAGAGGAGGAGAAACAGCGAGCCTGAGATGAGTAAGAGAAAGAATTGCTTAAGGGTGGACATTTAGGATAGAAACCAACAACAAAAACACACATGAACAAGTTAAAAGGCTATAGGGAAAAAACAAAGCTGAGAGTATAATTACAGCACACATGTGTTCCTTTGAGCTCTCCAATTCTGCTGTTGATGATACAACAATAACAGTGATTGTTGGGTAGTTTGACAGACAGACTGAACTCATTACAGGCGAGGTGCAAGAGCAGATCTCAGCACACAACAGTGGCACACACCGCACTGCTACCGTCCCTGGGGCCTGGAGAGAGACATGAACACGGGAGCTCATTAAGACCCTCAGTCTGCCTCTCCCAGTGTCTTAACCCCAGCACACATCACACTCAGAGTGTGAGAGATTGACTGTAGTGCTCACAGCAGCTGAGGGGTGCTACAGCCATTGATGATTATGAGAAACTGTATGGAAAAGCCGGAAAGAAAATAATCTGGAATGATCTGTTTCCCCTGGTGATTCTGTGTCTTTTTGTCACATGCTGGACATGTAGTTAGGGGTATATGTTGGATCACACCATGGTCTTCAATATGTCTTAAGGCGTTTTCATACAACTCTTCGAAGCACATTTTGCTAACACCGCTGCGAACTCGGGTCTGGGTGTGTATATATATATATATATATATATATATATATATATATATATTAATACAAATTATATCAAAAGTCATTTATACATTCTGTAAAAGTTTATCCAGGCAGATAAACAACCAAATTTGTAAATGTTTCAAAGTATTTCCAATAATGACACGTTGACTGATGCATCATCATCCGGCTCATGCTAAACTTATCTCTGAATGCTCATGCTAACTTATATCTGAATGTTAGTTTAAAAGTAAACATATATATATATATATATATATATATATATATATATATATATATATGAAGAGTTCAGATGCAAAAGCCTCTAAGTGCCATTTGAAATTTTCTTCTAGAATGATTATTTTTATCAAGCTTGTATATTTAAGTTCAGTGATTTCACTTAAATGGCAATGATAATTACCTATTAATTGTTATTTAAGTGAAATTACTGAACTTAAATATACAAGTTTGATAAAAATCATCATTAAAGAAGAAAATTTCAAATGGCATTTAGAGGCTTTTGCATCTGAACTCTTCATATATATATATATAATTGTATTTTAGGCATTGTTCTCTGTAAAGATGTTTTCAGTACAATATTTATTGTGAAAAATGTTGAGAATTTAAATGGAAATGTACTGTTTTTCTTGAGGTTTGTCTACTGTAATCAAGTATTGTTTTAAGTTATAAGTCATAGTTTGTATTACTATTTTAATTTGTTTTTAAGTTTTCCATTTTAATTTTAGTTTAAGTTTTAGTGATTTAGTTATGGTTTTGATTTATTATTATTATTACTTAAAGGTTTATACTTCTTATTTTTATTTTATATTTTGTTTATTTTAGCACATGAAGTTAAACCAAATGAAAATAAGTAATACATTTTTTTTTATTTTAAATAAATCTTTACTTTTACACTTAGTTATTTTAAGTTTATTTCACTTTTATTGTTTTAGTTGCAGTAAAAATAATAACCCTGCTGTAGTATAAAAGTGGATTTGAAAAAACAAACAAACAAAAAAAAAAACAATAACCTATTATACCGAAAATAGAAACATCATACCAGTTTAATTTTGTTAATATGATGCAAATATGTGCATACAGTATTTAGTTTTAGTACAATGAAATAAATAAATAAATAAATAAAAGTAGTTTAAATTTAGTATTTTGAAAGTTATTTAACTTATCCACATCTTGATAATACCATCATGACCCTTTTTCTCACACAATTGTAAATGATTTTTTTAACCCCAACCCCCATCCCCCTTCTTAAAGGAAAAGAACATTTGTTTTTGAATCAGCAAAGGCAATTCAACATTTTATTTCACATTGATTTCTGATTCAATTTCTTTCACTATTGTAGATTTTGAATAGTGTTAAAATATAAAGTGAATGCTTCTTGAATATGCTAATTGCCTGTTTGCATCTCTCACCGTAAACATATTTTTGAGTATTTCCTTAAAGTCGGCATGAAATCAAATTTGACAAATCTTCTTTTTATATGTAGTTTTTATTATAAATTATTTATCTGTGCACTTCATTATTTTTTTTAAAAATGTGTACCCTTATAATCTTTAATCAAAGACATTACCCTTCCCTCCCCCATCAAAACGACCTCTCTTGTATTTCGGTCACGTGGAATGTGGCCAGATCCGATGAGGTTGCAGCTATCGGTGAACCGCCTCTCAGAGAATCACATTAAAATCTGCCTCCATTTTGTTTACAACACCCAACCTCCAACGATCCAATCAATTCCCGAAGGACGAAATCAAGCCCTGCCCTACATTTTTTTTTCTAATTTCAGAAGCCGTTTCACTCAGATATACATCATGGCAAGGAAAAAATGACAATCTCAACTTCGCCGAAAAACAAAAAAAAAAAAAAAACAAACACATAATTTCCTACCTCAGCCCCTGCTTTCTGGAAAGAGCCTCCCCCTCTTGAACCTACACATGGCTTGATTTTGGTCTACTTTAAGTTTCAAGTGGACACTTAAACTGCAGTGTCGTTATTCGTGTTATTCTGTGGGTGTCCTGATCGCTTGCAGTTCAAAAAATTACACACAAAAAGTGAACTCGCTTGAAAGACATTAAGAGACTCTTCTCTGCATTCTTAAATGATCTCTTTCAATGGAAACAGATGCTTTCGCAGGCAATAAAGTGACTCTTGATTCGATTATTTGCAGTTTCATCACCTGTGTTCGTGGAGGTTATCGATAGGGTGTCACATTACTGATTCTGCCTCAATTCAATTAGCGGAAACGATATGTGAAAAGCTCTGTGGTCATACTGTGCTAACGCTGTTAGCATCACCGCAATCCTCGCTTGAGTATGCACTGTACAATACGGTGGTGAATATATAAGTGAGAGAACAAGACAGTATCTTCGTCTTGCACCTACTGTACACCTGTTTGCCTGAGTAGTACATTTTTTTATCTGAATGTGGCAAGAGTGGTCAGGTAGGAAAGGTTACAAAGTAACAAAGGAAACAGTAATCCCATAATCGACTACGCCACCCGGAATATACCGGGAAATAACAGCCCTGTGCAAGGGCATGCAGGTTCATTGCCAAAGGCAGGGTGAGCATGGAGATGGGGACAAAAAATATATTAAAATATCACTTTAATCAAGCATACAAATAGTGAAGAAAAACAGTCAATCTATTCGAAACTTCACACAAGGTCTCAGTCACAGCACAAAGACGAAACCAAAAAGCATACAAATCCACAGGTACAATAATGAAAGAAAAGAAATAAAGAGGCAGAAGGCCAGCAGAGATTTCTACCTCACAGTCAAAACCCACAACACACACTTGTGAAAGCAAGGCAAAAGCACAGCACTCCGTGGACACATCAGTACAGGATAACCACGGCCAACCTCTCCCACTTTAAATATTTATCTCTACACACAAAACAATACAAAAATGAACTATGCACAAGAAATCAAAAGTTAACTGGTAAGAAGTACAGTTATACGGTGACGCATTGCTGCCACATACATATTATTTTTTTACCCTCAATTATGTCGTAATAACGAGATCTTATGTCGTTAAAATGACGTTTTAACGACATAATAACATAATATCTCGTTTTAACGACATAAGATCTCGTTTTAACGACATAAATATCTCGTTATAACGACATAATATCTAGTTTTAACAACATAAATATCTCGTTTTAACGACAAATATCTCGTTATAACGACATAAATATCTCGTTATTTCAACATAATAAGGGGACATTGTAATATGCATGTCGAAATAACAAGATTTTTTTGTCGTTATAATGAGATTTATGTCGTTAAAACGAGATATTATGTCGTTAAAACGAGATTTATTTCGTTAAAACGAGATATTATGTCATTATAACGAGAAAATATGTCGTTTTAACGACATAAGATCATGTTATTACGACATAATTGAGGGGAAAAAATAATATGTATGTGGCAGCAATGCGTCACCGTACAGTTACACTGTGCAGTTTCAGAAACGTGGTTTGAAATCGCTGGTGTTTCTGATGTTACAAACTACCTTGTTACCAATCACGTTAATGTGTGATCTTCAACCACTCTGGTGGGAGTGAATGGAGGCGGAGCTAATTCGCATATTTCTAGAACCGCATATAATAAATGAGGCAAGGAAAAAGGAATATGTAATTTCGAAGATTAGAGATTAGTCTTAACATAAATGTGTGTTGGCAGTGTGTGTAGCCTACGCAACCACCCTACAGTGATACAAATCCACTGTCACTGTCAACAAAGGGCCGATATTCCCAATATGGGCACCGATAGGTTCATGTGACTTGAACAAAACTGACCAATTGTAATGAAGAACAAACACTAATAGATTTACAGACTTGGATGACACCTGCCAATCATACGGGGGCTATAGCTAATCTAGATAGAAGTTTTGGAGAGGAAAGAGCAGTCATGAAAGTTGCTGATACACAGGTGTGAGGTGTTCATTTTATTTATTTTTTCCTTCACTTTTGGCAGCCTGCAGCGCGAAACGTATATCATGACTGGTAAGCAATTAAGCTAATTGGTCACCAAGGCATTCATTATTAACGTGTCATGCTAAACACCTCTTTTTTGTGGAGCTGACGTTGCCACATCAGTCCGTTTGAACGGAAATGCAATTTTTGAGTGAATGCAAAATAATGTTACTGGCCCTGTTCCAGCTCACTTACTCAAATGAAATCTTCATTGAATGCATTTAAATGGTGTATTTAAACGGTGCTGTAGTCGGTTAAAGTTCTCACTTAAGCTTTTATGGATGTAATTGAATTAAAAAAAAAAAAACTTTAGGTTTAAACACTTTTTTTAAACACTCAAGGTTTAAAACCTGAATCTGAAGATTTTTTTTTAAGTTTATGCCTTTGTATTTGAACACTGATGAGTCAAAAAGTTATGACCACCTGCATGCTGTTGGAGGGCAGGACAACACCTTGAACTCTTCATCATGTTCCTCAAACCATTCCTAAACAATGCGTGCAGTGTGGCAGGGTGGATTATCTTGCTAAAAGTGGAAAAAAAAATCACTTGCTGAAAAATCCAATGCTCGTGTACCCATTGTAGGGGCTTTCGACGGTGGACAGGGGTCATCGTCATAGGCACTCTGACTGGTCTACGGTTACAGAGCCCCATACACAGTATGTCCTGTGTGATGTGAAACATTCCTTCCATAACAATCATTACAATTTTGTGTGACTTGTGCCTCAGTAGACCCTCTGTTGGCTTGGACCAGGTACCCTTTGTTACACTCATGAAATTAATGAGCCTTGGGCTCCCAACACCCTGTCAGTTTGTGATTTGTCTCTCCTCGGTAAATTCTCACCACTGCTGACTGTGAGCCTTGCTGTTTTAGAAATACTTTGACCCAGGCAAAAGTAACAGTAGACATTTATAATGTTACAAACTATTATATTCCTCAAATAATTGTGGGAAAGAAATAGTTTCCAGTAAACTATTGAGCAGCCCAGCCATTTTCAACATAAATAAGAAAAATATTCTGCGGAAATGCGGAAAAATATTCTGTCAGAACATAATGCATAATATACAGGCATTTAATATGTTGGGGTTAAATTTCCATGGATAATAGCAACCATAAGAAAATATATTGAAGATTTGGTTCATGCTGTCCATTTCACATCAACTCTGCCCAGGTCACCTTGAGTAACAACAACATAACTTAGAGTGTCAAAGAGGGTGGTAAAAGGAAGAAAAAGAAGAGTTATGGATGAGGGAAAGAGAGATGAGGAAAGGAAATGGGAGGATGAATATGTCACAGAGGACGAAAAGAGTGAAAGCGAGGCATGGAGCATTGAGATAAGATGGAGACGGACACGATCAGAGGGGATAAGCTGGCCTGATGTGGTGGTATCTTGGTCAGACCTGATTGGTGAAGATGAAAGTGGGGTCGATATTACTGAGAGTTAAAGTTCTGTATTTCACGTTTATATACATTGATGAATGAGCCATAGGCTATTTTATTTATTACCTGCTTTTAGCTCATGGATGAATGAGCTTTGGGATAGCTTCTTCAGGCATAGTCACCTTTTCAGGGACGTTTTCTGCAACAGCAAGTCCGTTTTGCCATCAACCACATGATATGTAGCCATTTCTTGACAATTTCTGCAGTGGAAGTGATACTAGGTGACTTGTGAATGAATCCTAACAATACTATCCGTGGTTAATGCTATCCTTTAACAATTATTTTCATCTATATGGCGATATATGATATACTGTATATCGACTTGGCTCAATATCACTATTTCATGTGTTTATTTCTCTTAAACTAACAGGTAAACATCTTTGTGCGTTTTTTTGCAGTGGTGTTTGACGACTGCGCTGGAAATGAGGGTGTGGAGTTTGAAGTATCGAACCCTAACTTCCTAATAGACGAGAACCTGAATCTGGTTCCAAGAAAAGACGTGATTGATAGCGGAGACGTCATGTTTATCCATGGTGTCAATGTTAATGTCGATGACATGGCACAAGTGACCATAATGGGAGCACCATCCAGATCTCCTCAGACACTCAGGGTAAGAGTTTCTTTCATTTTGTATACTGTATGTGTGTGTGTGTTTTGTAAAAGTTCTCTTACAAGAGGTTCTCGTATTGCGTAAGTTTGCTTACGCTATGGGAAAGATGGTAACACTTTATTTCGATAGTCCACTGTAGACATTTTACTAACTATAAGTAACTTTTCAACTACATGTCAACTAACTGTCATTAGAGGATTAGTAGATTGTCAGCTTAATATCTGCTAACACTTTATTTTGTTGGTCCCCCAACAGACATTCAACTGACTATAAGTAACTTGGCGACTACAAGTAAACTTATTCTCCTAACCCGAACCCTAACACCTAACCATAACCTAACAGTCTACTAACAGTCTACTATAATATACTACTACTCTAATGAGACTTAGTTGACGTGTAGTTGAAAAGTTACTTATAATTAGTAGAACGTCTAAAGTGACAATCAAAATAAAGTGTAACCGGAAAGATTAATCTTTTCGAGATATTGAAGCCAAAAAATTATTCTTAATTTTGGGTAACACTTTATTTTGATAGTCCACTTTAGACATTCTATTAAACTATAAGTAACTTTGCAAGTACATGTCAACTAACTGTCATTAGAGTTGTAGTGGACTGTCTTCTTAATATCTGCTAACACTTTATTTTGTTGGTCCCCCAACAGACATTCAACTGACTATAACTTGGCGAATACAAGTAAACTTATTCTCCTAACCCAAAGCCTAACACCTAACCATAACCTAACAGTCTACTGACAGTCTACTAATACTCTAATGAGAGTTAGTTGACATGTAGTTGAAAAGTTACTTAAAGTAACTTTAAAGTAACTTAATGGCAGAGAGGGAGAGAACGAGAGACCTTGCGAGTGTGCCGTGCAAAAGCTAGTCCCGCCGCGCTCTTTCTCCCCCTTATGGAACTCCGCTGCTGCACAAATCAGTCCAACACAGCGCTGTCAATGTCTGAGAACCAGCTTTAAAGTTATTAACCAGCATGCAAGGAGCCTATCTAATAAGGAGAGCTAAGTTATTATTAGAATTCAGCTGGATTTTCGAGATTAGCACATTGTATATAGCTGGTAGTTATTATCGATGCACGCGTGTTTACATAATTTTTTGGCTTCAATATCTGAAAAGATGAATCTTTCCTGTAGCACAAGTTAACTTACACAATACGAGAGAACCTATTCTAGAGAGAACCGAGGTTACGTTAGGTAACTGATACCTTTTTAATCATGTCATTTTAAATGGTGTTCTATGCTGGAGACATCAGATGTCTGGACACCCATGATTCTCTTATCTCAGAACTGGATGCATGCGTCACACTGTGTGTCTTTTCTTCCATCATATTGGCAGCTCCAGCTCAGACTGGAAATTACCCATCAGGTCCTGTCATTGTCCCTGTCAGTGGCGCCTCCAGAAATTTTTCGTAGGGGTGGCCAGATGGGGCCAGTTAAAATCTTGGGGTGGCACACCAAAACTACAGTATAAACCATAATTTCAGAATTGTTTTCTACTGTTGTAATAAACCAGCCTGTAGAAAACTATCAGAAAGACTTAAGGAAACTCCTACTGATATACTTTGGTTTATTGTGTAATATTTAATGTTACTAATGATATTAGTAGGGCCCAACTAATATATATTACATTGTATATAATGATATATATTATATGATATAAGGGTCCTTGCCCCACAGCAAATTTCCAGATACTTACATAATTGTGATGAATTTAATCATGTTTAAGTTATTAGTTTGCAGTGTAAGATTACAGTTAACACCTTTAAATATTACATAAATGTATTATGAATTTTTAATACACTTAATGAGTGTACATCAGCAGCAAAAAGTAATTCTTGAAAAAATCTGCACAGTAATTTTATAAAATCTAAATATGTTAATAAAAAAAAATTACTATTCTCTTTTAAAATTCAATCAGGCAATCATGTCACAATTTTATATTTATAGCCTATATTAATGTCAAGAATTCAGAAGTGCATAGCCTAAACTACAAATAAATTATATACAATTAAATTATGCTTATTTAAAATGTATTGAGCAGGCTAGGTATAACAAAATATATTGGCTTTTAATAATATTTCAGTGCGCAAATGATTACATGAAAAACAGAGAGCACACAGCATGTATGCGCATCGCGGGTGCAGAATGATGTGCTCAAAGCAACATGGAGTCACAGTGTGCAGCAGCACTGCGCTTCATAAGTGCGCATTTAAAAGCTCATGTCACAAATCGAAGAAATGTTGAGCGCACAAAATAATCCTAGTGCGATTTGTTCCTTTGTTTCACAGTTATTATGCGTTTGATGCCGATTCATAATCCTTGTGATATGTATGTGTGATCTAACAGAACACGGTAGTGAGTCGTTTAAAAACAGCAACAAACTCCAAGAAAATAAAGTAATTTTATGCGAATATACAGACTTTTATCTACAGATCATGCATTTATAATGTCAATATATCATATTGGAGAGAGTTTTACCGTGCATCCAAGAGGCGCGCGTGCTGTTTGAATATGAATGGAGAATGATGACAGCCGCAGAGGAGGGAAAACGAGTTTATACTTTAATGATGTAAATATACTTCTGTCCCTCACAATAAGCTATGGAATGACTTCAGATGACTTTGTCACCCAAACTGACGTGAAAAAAGCGGGAGGCGCCGAAAAGCGCGCTGTTTGCATCCCTGCCTGTCCAAACGTGGCAAAAACACACCTAAAAAGCTGCTGTAACAGTATACCATTTGGCACTTAAAAAGCACGTCACGACACATAATTCCCCGTCTTCTTTTACTTAAGAATATTTTTGACTTATTTATAAAATGCATAACTGATGCTACAAAAATTAATACTGGCCATTGGGGTGGCCAATGGGGTGGCCAGGAGTCGGCCAGGGGTGGCCATGGCCACCCCTGGCCACCCCCTGGTGGCGCCATTGGTCCCTGTGAGAACAGCCACATATTTCACATGACAGAAATTAACTTTTCTTATTAAGGGGGAAAAATTTTGCCAATTTAAGTGGTGTTTATTTTATTAAAAACACTGAATCACTTGCCTGTTGAGTAGTGCTAGTGACAAGCTATGCAGTTTTACTGACGTCTTTCCACTGCTGAAACACTGATTGAGCGATTACATGAGTTATGATACCTTTCAGTAAGAACACTCTAAAAAATGATGCTAAATAGCACTAAAAGTGGTTCATTGGCTTGTAATCATAGGGGAAACACTTTAAGTGCCATATAGCACTTAACTTTGTCATATGGTGCTATGTAGAACCATAAGAGGTGCCATAGAGGTGCCATTAACCACCCCAGAGAACCACTGAAGAACCGCTGAAGAACCAAACTGGGCTTAACTGGTTCTTTAAATGGCAGTGGTGCTATATAGCACCATGACCACCGCAAAGAACCCCTGAAGAACCGCTGAAGAACCTTTTTTTAGAGTGTATACTGTATCTTTAAACATACCTTCAGGTGTCCATTCTGTAACTGAGGCATAGATGATTGTGTTTATTTGCGCGCAGATCGTGCACAGCGATCTGTCACGCCACATCAAAGAGTGCCAAAACGCCATTTATTGTTTGAATTTCGTGATCAAATAGACAGAATTTGAAAGATTACACCTTGCTGGCGGTTAGGCTACAAAACTGAATTCGTTGTGTACTGTACACATAAGACATGAGGTCCCTTAAGCCGGGCTGGGAGGGGCTGGGGTAGCAGGCGGTGGGGTGTGTTCGGTACGCAATGAGAGTATCGCGATTCGAATCGTGAGTTCAGTATCGTGGTTTTTCAGTTTGGTTCAAATATCGTTACACCTCTATAGTGTGTGTAGTATGTACAGTAAGTGTTAGGGATGTCAATTTTTACAAATTCCAATGATAGAGCTTCGTTTAAATTAACGATCAATTAATCGTTTAATCATTAGCATTAATGGCAAACAGCATGTTAGTCACCAAATTAATAAGAATGGTTTTTAATGTAAATAAAGGGTTAGTAGGATTGTAAAATGTTTTGATGTGATTGACAAATTCAATTAATTAATCTGTCACCAACGCCGCCTCAGATGTGTGCTTGTCAGAATGTGCGACTGTTGTGGTCGTGTGGTGGGCTACTAAACCCAATAAATTCACAACCATTTAATAAAATAGTGTTCTCATGTTATGTAATATGACAGTCCCAAATTAACCATCGTTATTATTAGTTGTGCATTCTGCTTGAGCGGCGCGCGCTGAATGAATAAACATTTAGGCTGTGTGTCCACCAAAGTGTTTTTAGCCAGCTGAAAACGCCAGACGCTCTGCTGAAGACGCCGTTTTGGCAGCGCAGCGTTTTTTTTTTTTCAGTTGAGACGTTTCGTTGCTATGATACAGATTATCCGCAGCAGATTGAATGTTGACAGTTGGTCGGTGTGGTATTAGTCTCGCCACTCCTCCACTGTGATTGGACGGCTGGGTAAAAAGTGACAGTGATTAGCGCTGCGTTTTATCCAAAGCTGAACATTTTTCAACTACCAGCGACCAGTAAAAACACCGGGCGCTCTGCGCTTCAGCGTGAAAAAAACGCTCAGCGCCTCGGTACGCTCATGCCGTTTAAAAAACACGGCGCTCCCATTGAAAACAATTGAAAACATAAAACAAAACGCTTTGGTGGACACACGGCCTTAGCACTTTGCTAGCATTTATTTAACTCAAAGAAACACATCCTATTTGATATTAATCAGGTATATACTAAATAAACATAATATTACAAAATTATATCTGCACAAAATAACGTGAATGCACAAGTGAACTTAAACTAAGTTACGTGCCATTCAGAATGGCTCATGTTGTGGTGGACGCGCTCTTCCTGGAACAATGCGACATGGCATCTAAACCCAAATAATTCACAATGTTTTATTATAATATTATTCTCTTTATCTTGTGTAATATGACAGTCCCAATAGTCATGATTAGTCGTGCATTGTCGTTTGAGCTGAGCGCGAAAGATCACGTCAATTCTTAACCAAATGCATCCAAGATAGGCGTACACAAAATAAACTAATACAACTTACATTTGCACAAAACAAAAGGCTGCGAATGCACACACAATCTTATAGTCATGGTTAAGGTGTAAAATAGTCTCAAACAACTGTGTCAGTGGGACTCAACACTTCACCACACCAGTGCGCTCGCTTACATGTTTTGCGTTTTTTGGGCATGATCCTGCTTAATCGATGATCGACAAGTTTAAGCGATTAAATGTATTATCGATTAATTGAAATCCCTAGTAAAAGTATGTTTTTTTTCCCCGTAAGGATACATCATTTCATTCATATTTAACTTAAAAAAAGAACTCTTGCTGATAATTTACTCACCCCCATGTCATCCAAGATGTCCATGTCTTTCTTTCTTCAATCGAAAAGAAATGATAGTTTTTGATGAAAACATTCCAGGATTTTCTTCATATAATGGACTTCAATGGCAACCAAACGGTTCAAGGTCCAAATGACCGTTTCAGTGCAGCTTCAAAGGGCTTTAAACGACACCAGACGATAAATACGTGTCTTATCTAGCGAAATGATCGCTCATTTCAAAAATAAATAAAAAATTTTAAGTTTTATAAGCACAAATGCTCGCATTGCTCTGTTCTGTCATGGGCATTCGTAACTCTCCTGTTCAAACTCGTTCGTCAAAATGAACAAATCTTTTTTCGAGTCATGACTCGAAGGGTCCCAGATAAGACCCTTATTCATCGTCTGGTGTCGTTTAAAGCCCTTTGAAGCTGCACTGAAACTCTCATTTGGACCTTGAACCGTTTGGTTCCCAATGAAGTCCATTATATGGAGAAAATCCTGGAATGTTTTTATCAAAAAACGTAATTTCTTTTCGACTGAAGTAAGAAAGACGTGGACATCTTAGATGACATGGGGGTGAGTAAATTATCAGCAAAAGTTTTTTTTTTAAAGTGAACTACTCCTTTAACATAGTGCCATAGTGAATGAAAAGCACCTAGCTCCTACCTCTTTGAGATGATAAACTGGGAATTATACCCTCAGATGAGATGTATAGCATGTGTGAAGTGATTGCTACGTGAGAGAGCTCGGGGAGAACAGTGGTGTGTGAAGAGGCTGAGGCGGGAAGCAGGGTCATTATGGATCATGCATCGTGTAATCACAGTCAGGCTAAGCCTTCAAAAATAAACCTCGCACCAACCCACTGGTTTGTTCCCAGCAGAAGACCACGCATCAGCTTGCGCATGCCGAAGGGAAGCGCTTCTTATTGATGCCATATTTGACTTAATGCCCATTTTATTGGATTTTGATTATTGATAAGTGCAAGTGGAAATGGAAAAGGCCCCCGTCTTCTCCAGAGACTGGCGTGATGTAATTCTAGCTGCTGTTCAAGCACAGCAAGGGTAAAGTGAAGGCCTTATGAGAAAAGTGAGAATTCAAGCTATAATTTAATATTTTACAGAGGATCAATATTTGAATTAATTTCATGATTTGTTTTCCTCCCTTGCGTTTCTATGTGTGAATAGAAAGGTTTTTTTTTTTTCCTTGTGGAACCACCAAATGTAGTGAAAAATGAATAAATGATTACACTTTATTTCGATAGTCACTTTAGAAATTTTCTAAATAATTAAGTAACTTTTCAACTACATGTCAACTAACTCTCAATAGAGTATTAGTGTATTATAGTAGACTGTCTCTTAGGTTATGGTTAGGTGAATAAGTTTAATTGTAGTCGCCAAGTTACTTATAGTCAGTTGAATGTCTGTTGGGGGACCAACAAAATAAAGTGTTAGCAGATATTAAGAAGACAGTCTACTAATACTCTAATGACAGTTAGTTGACATGTACTTGCAAAGTTACTTAGAATGTCTAAAGTGGACTATCAAAATAAAGTGTTACCAAATAAATAAATAATGCTGTGAATTTGTAAGATCTTGACATTTTATACTTTTCAATATGTAATCTATTGAAAAACTGACGGCTTGAGGAGTAATTATATTGGCTTTTCTCTTTCACAGTCAGTTTTTCATTTATTTTAAAGAAAACGATGACCCAGTCATAAGGTTACAGGTCTGAAATCGGTGTTGTTTATTGGCCTTTCTGGTGTCTTTAGCCTTGACCGGTGGTAGTAATGTAATGTTCTTGTGTCATAGTGAGTGGTACTTTATGAGTGTTAAGTTTCTTACCCTGCTAAGAGGAGAAGAAGAAGAAGAATGAGAATGTGAAGAATGTGAGAATGTGGGGCTGCACAGGAATGTTGGGATGAATCACTGCAGGTATATCATCTGCAATGCAAACCCACGGGTTTCTGTCTGGCACTCTGACTCATCTCTCCATCTGGATAAATGAGAAGTTGAAAATGAGAAATGATATATCCCAATATGACAGTCAGCAGCAGAATGGCATGAACTGACAAGGACATGGTGCCTCTGTCCACTCTGTGTTTTAATAAATGATGAGTTTTGATGACTACGGAAAAACAAATTGAGGGATTTGATTTGATTTGATTTTTTATTTTTTTTCTGCACTGTTACTAAGACTGGAAAGGTTCTTGGTGTTAGAGCATAATCAACCAATTTATATTAGTATACACATTTTTTATTGTATTTTTTTATTATTTTATTATCGTTTTTAATTAATTAAAACATTTCTTTATTTATTTGTTTCAGTGAAATGGAAACATGGCTGTAGGAGTTAGGAGGACATGACTTACATGTCACACATGAACCTGGATTTCCTATAAGCCAGCAGGTCATTTAGTGATTTAGAAGTTGCTTGTGTTGCAGTTTTTGTCCAGAAAAGGCAGGTGGTGCACTGTCATGGTTGAGACTCAGAAATGTTCACCTACATTTTGCTGGTTCAGTTCCACGCAATGAGGTAACCATGAGCCCGTCGGATTGAAAATAAGCTAAAACATATTAAAACTGCTTAACACACATAATTTATTTGCTAAATGGTGGGAATAATTTCAAAAAACATAATCCTCAATGCAGCTCAGTGGTGCAATGTACTCCACGGCTGGGATTCGTATGCCACTAATCTTTAAGCCCCCCCTGTTTCAGTTATTAATGAGAGCTCAAACTAGCTCTCAGAGCGGAGAAAGCCAAAGCAGGGAGGATTGTACCTCTGTAATTTATGAACAGGAAACATTAAAGTTTCATGACTTGATCTTCTTTTCAGCTTGTCAGCACGCTCCAGCCAACAGTGTTCATCAGTGGCAGAGGAAAGGTGTGGAAAACGGATACAACAGGTCTTGTTCTTAGAGCGATTCGGTGCGTTATTCTGTCCTTGAGAATGTGGAGGGTGAAGAGTGGGATAGGAGTTCATCAATAACCTCAATGTAGACCTTCATTTTTCTAACAGACAAGGTTCTTAAAGTTCCATCAGTCTCTCTCGTTCCCCCTATCGCTCACCGCGGAGAGTCGATGAGTTGACGGAGATGTTTCATCTTCACCGTAATACCCGTCACTCTGTCACTTATGCTTCTTACTGTACAGTGGATAAGAATAACACAAACTCCTCTTATTATGGGAGAACATATTGCTTACTTTCTCTTGGAAATGTGCTCTCAGCCAAGGTGAATTTCACAAAGGGACTGCTATGATGCTGTGCTGGCTTGTTAAAGGTGTCAATAAAGTGGCTGAAGGACATATAGTAACTTTATCAATCTCTGGAGGTGATGCAGATATGATTATGAGTTTCAAATTCTTAGTTTTAATGCTACAATACGCATATTTTAATGGGATTGTTAACATTGTTGGGTGTTACTCTAAAGTTACTCTATAAGTTACTCTAAAAAAGTAATTAATTACTAGTTACTAATTACCTCTTTAACAGTGTAATTAGATTAATTACTCTCTCTAAAAGGTATTTAATTACTTTTAATTACTAATTACTTTCAAAATCCCATATCAATCTCAAGCAGGTGAATAATACAAGGATAGACATGAATCTGTTTTAATTCTTTCAAATAAATACTATAAAATTGCATGAATTATCCTTAAACTGACCAAGGAAGAGAAGGTTACACTCTAAAAAATGCTGGGTTGTTTTAACCCAACTTTGGGTCAAATATGGACTAACCCAGCCGTTGGGTTAAATTTTTACATTACATTTTTAACCCAACATTTTGGGTTTGTCCATATTTGACCCAAAATTGGGTTAAAACAACCCAGCATTTTTTAGAGTGTACATTATAAAAACATACTTTTTAGCATCAGACAATACATTTTGATGTTAAACCCACTATTGTTTTATGTCTCATCTCATGACATTTCACACTTTTTTTCATACATATTTTACAATAATTCATACGAATTTGTACGAGTGCGGTCGTCATATTTCGACACCTCATATGCATACGAATCGCTGTGAGATCGGATTGATTTATACACAGTATTTACCTCAATTACATCAGAAGTAACTGTAATTAAATTACAGATAAATTAAGAGTAATTCCTTACTTTACATTTTCAAGGGAAAAGTAGTTAAATTACAGTAACTAATTACTTAGTAATTAGTTACACCCAACACTGATTGTTGTTAACCCCAAAATGAAATTTACACCGCCTCATGTCATTCCAAATTACTTATTTTTTCTTTGTAACACAAGTTGGGATCTTCTTTTGTGTTCTATGCAGAAGAAAGAGAGCTATATAAACACAAGGGTAAATGATGACATAATTTCTCTTTTTGGTGAACTATCCCTTTAAGGAACATGACATTTGAGATTGTTCAGTTCAATATCAAAACTGACATTTTAGACACAACACTGCAAGTTACTTTGTCTATTTTTGTTCCAAGAATTAAAATGGCTATAAAAAGAATCAGCAGCAGAGCTATCGCACGCCTCTGAGCAACACCGGGTTGCTGGATGAATCATTTGAATTAATGATTTAATGACTTGATTATTTCTGAGTCAATTAGACATATGAGCATATTAAATGAAAGACTAAGTGACTCACTCTTTAAGACTTGTTGCCACTTTTTTTTTTTTGAAAAGCCAGGTAATTCAAAACTTTACAAATAAAAGATAATCCTGCTCATTTTATTTATTTATTTATTTGTTGTGATTGGTTAAGTAAAAAATGTAAACTAAAAGATAAGAGAAAAAACTGTTTAAACTTGAGCATAAGACTAACATGACAACTTCATAATCATGACATGATATGTAATGAATTTGAAGGAAGTTTTATGCATGTCTGTGACAACTCGCTTAAGTGTCATTCGCTCAGTTATGACATTTTTAAAGAGCCCCTATCATAGCATTTGAAATGTTCCTATTTTTGTTTTAGGAGTTCCCAAAAACAGTTTAACATGCATGCAAGGATAAAAAAAACACTTTATTTGTCTAATAATATGCATTTATTTTTAACTGATTTGCTCACCGACTCAATGATTCGTACAACGACTCATTTTTCCAAACCACTCCTTTGCGTGACGCTAATCGGCGGTGATTGGTCTGATGACAGACCCAGTCAGTTATTGTTTGTTAGCATAACGCATAAACATATTGATAAAGCACTGCAGTACTACAAGACGATCTATTCTTTATGACAACTCCAATAACAGCGACAAACATTTCACATATTTAAAAAAAATTGACATTGGAGACCTAGAAGCTGCGCTGAGCGTAACACGCGTAACACACACACAGATACACGAGCACACACATACTGCCTCTCGCCCGACGCAACAAAACGGTTCAAAACCCAAAAAAGCAACAATTATTAATAATACTTACAGGTTGTGATTCGAAGGAGGAAGCTGATCCATATACACTGGGTAAGTAAGTTACTGAGCCCTCCTTCAGGAACAACTGCTTGCGAATCCACATTTGAATTCATTTATGTTTTTGAACTAACGTTATTCGTCAATAAAATGATGAGAACACAATCGGTCTATACTGTTGTGGTATCGTTGCAAATATGAACTCTAATCACCGATTCTTTACATGCTCGTCCCTGGTAAATGAAAACAAAGTGGCTGAACTATATTTGCATTGTAAAACACAGCGTCTTCTCGACATGATGCTATGATGAAGTATTTGAATGTGTAGACTTCAAGTTTACACTTCCGTCTGCGCGTGCAGTAACTGGGCGCGGCTAGTATGTATCTACGTCACTACGAACCAGCTAATGACTCGTTTTAAAAAACAATTCTTTTCATAGACTCAGTTTTGAAAGACAATAACTTTATATATGGTGCACTTTCAGATATAAATCTTTACAGGATTTTTTCATTCCCTTAGAGCTATATTCCACACCATATGAACAGTCATTTTCAAAAATCCATGATAGGGGCTCTTTAATGTAAATATGATATTGTTTGAGAGGTCACAAAAAATATTCACAACAGTTATAATGGCCTCATGATGACAGCCAATGTCAAAGCCAACCACATGACAGTTTAACTTAATTTTATTTCAAGTTGTCATGACAAAGACACTGACAGGTTATGATGTATTGGTTTATGTCAAGATGTCATAACAAATACATTTTAAACAATGTCATATTTGCATTCAAAATGTCATTATTGAGAGAAAAAGACACTTGATGACAGTTGTAAATTTCATATTCATGACATATGTCTTGTCATGGTTATGAAGGTGTCATGTCAGTCTTATGCGCACCCCTTCAAGTAAAGTGTTCCCAAAACTTCCTTCAATAACAAAAGACTTAAAACTAATGTAAAACGAATTGCTCAGATTCTTATTGGATGAATCACATTCAGAGGTAGCGCAGTATACACATAAACAGATTAGTTTGCTCCATCTCTGAGAGTGGGGCATCGGATATAGCCAGGTTATGATGCGAAGCATTACCTAGCCATGAATGCTTTGTCAGAGCAACGCAAACAAATAAATGACTTCATTCCCTTCGTTCCATTCCACCTTTGTACGCTCCGTCATCCTGACAGCCTTTGAGCTCCAGCGACACTGAATCTTCAGCCTCTCTCATTCCCCCATCATTCCACTCCTGCTACGCCTGGCCAAAGACATACAGCAAGGACAGAACGCTCTGTGCTTCCGAAGTAAATGGAAAGTTTGTGACCGGACCCCAACCATTTCCCAACAAAAAGTGACATACGAGCAGGGCACAATAAATAGCTTGTCAAGGGTATCTCTCTGTCTGTGTAGAGTATACTTGTTTAGTTGTTTGGACTTTGGAGGAGAGGAGCAAAAGAGACAGAGAGATAAACAAACACAAATAGAAATAGCTAGAAATGGAAATAGAAGCATAACAATGACTGGATTGGCAAAAAGTGCATCGTTTGAGGTTTTTCAGCCTTGACAAACTCTGTATGTGTTCACTGTAGCTGTTGTTTTCCAGTTGCTACTAGGTGACATTCTCTCTCCCTCCCCCCTCGTCCTGTCTTATAATGCAGCTCAGATAGGTTGACTGTTGTAATGAGTTCAGATGCATGCTGGGATCTTTATGGTGGCGTTCTGTCGCCGTGTCCTCAGCTGAAAGGCTGCTTTCGTGAAGCAAAACAAGGTATCTAAAGCTTTTCTGAACACGCAGAGATCAGGATTCGTTTGAATTCGTTTCACTATTAGACAAATTATGACTATTAATACCACATTTTCTCTGATAATTGAATTAATCTCTGTGTTTTTTTATTGTTTTTTTTCGCATGACAGCAGGATGGTGAAAGTAATTCCCTAAATAAAGGGAGTTTTTGAAGAGAAACAGTGGCATGTATCTGCTAATGACATCAGAACAACAGGAGCATGTAATGAATCATTTGAAGAACAGATTTTTATTACTAAAATGAAAAACTATTAAGACTTATCCTTTGGGATTTATGATAATTTTTTTTATTTTTTTGCTGGGAAATATCCTGAAATACGCCATACATAAATCTTGGTATCAGGCTGAGAAGTGCTCAATACACTCTTCCTCACATTAATAGCCCAGGCTGTTCCTAGAGACGGTGGTGAGATCCATTTCGCAAATGGGATATTCTGTCCGGTCAGACCAAGAAGGGCCATTTAGGTTCTTATGTGATTTGCTAATGTACTTTAATTTTATCTTTGCATTTGGCCATTCATATTTAATGCTGTACTGTAGTCAGCTCAAATTGTATTTTATTTTTTATGATACCAAAACTTTATAATGTTTATGAATTATGACTGGTTTCCTGTTGGGAACAAGGTGGTCTGTAATGTCCTGTAACAATGATCTGTTTGCATTCCCATTCATTTCAATGGCAGTTGCCTGCTTGACTGGCACATTCAATAACTCTAGCCACTTTGAGCAAAAAAATAAAAATAAAAAATAAATTATTTTATTTTTCCAGTTAAATGTCAAAAAAAATATTGAAACAATATCAATTTACTTGGGAAGCAGCACTACATATATTAAGACTTGTTTTCAGAAAATGTATCTTTAATATAAATGCCACCCCCTACACTTATTGTAAGAGTAAACAAGTTAACATTAGTATTTATTGATTTAACAGACAAGATGCACTTCATATTCAAGATACGACCTAGGAAAAATAGTCTTAATGTTTCATGTAGTGTTGCTTCTCAAGTGCATTCAGCATTTTTGTATATAGTTTTCCTGAAAAATAGCAAACAAGGCTAATTAAGAAGTATTTTTTTTATCCTGATCTGACATTAAAAGCAACAGATAAGTAATATTTTATATTTTTATAGTTTTGATATTTTAAGTCTTAAAGATATTTTTTGTTTATTATTATTGTATGAGATACTCAGAGATATAATAAAATATGAGATATAATACAAATTTGAGGTCAATAATTTTTCTTTTTCTTAAAAAAATAAGACAATAAAGACATTTACTGTGCAATGTTAGACTAGTTTTCTATTTTACATAAATGCTCAACTCGGTTCATTTTAAGAATCCTGATTTTTTTTTTTAAGCAGCATGATAATAACAAATGTTTCTCACACTCTAAAAAATATTTGCAAGATTTGTTGTCACAACATATTTTCTTTTGTCAAATCAACTTTATAATAATTTATTTAGTTGAGATAACTTATTATTTTGAGTTTCTGATGGTTAAATTAATCTACTTCATTGTATTAACTCACTTTTTCCAGTTCAATCAACTTAACATTTTAAGGCAACCCAGGTTACTTACTTTTTTAAGTTAGACCAACAATATTTTTTACAGTGTAGTAATCACAACATTTTTTTCTTTTGTTAAATCAACTTAAATAATTTATTTAGTTCAGATAACATATAATTTTGAGTTTCTGATGGTTAAATTAATCTCCTTCATTGTATTAACTCACTTTTTTCAGTTCAATGAACTTAAAATTTTAAGGCAACCAGGTTACTTACTTTTTCAAGTTAAACCATCAATATTTTTTACAGTGCATGCACCAAATATGCATATTAGAATGATTTCTGAAGGATCATGTGATTGAAGACTGGAATAATGATGCTGAAAATTCAGCTTTGTCATAAGAATAAATTACATTTTAAAAAGTATTAAAATAGAAAACACTTTAAATAAAAAAAATCTATATTTAAATGTTCTTAATTCAAAATATCACTGTTTGTGCTGTATTTTTTGTTCAAATAAATGCAGTCTTGGTGAGCATAAGAAAAGTATTTCAAAAACATACAAAAATCGTACAGACGCTCAAATGTATTTACGAGATGTTTTTTAGTCTGTATGGTGCAGTTCCGGTGTCTACCAGCAGGACCTAACTTGTCCATGCTAACCAGCTAAGCCTTGACCTATTGGTTTTTGGAAAGCATTTTGAGCCATGTCATCAAAAGACATTATAGGGCCATTTACTCGTGCCACATAGGCCAGCAGGATTTTGCATGGGTCGCTGCCACCATGCTAATATATTCTGTTTCACCCTCCTGTCAAGTGCTGAGTGACAAATTAATTTGTGCTGCCATCTAATTGCCCTTAGGAGCTCTAATTGCACCAATGTTGACGAACGAAAGAGAATAGAACAGAATGGCAAAGAAGAAAGAACAAATCAGAGCGAGTAACATGAGAGGCTGAATATCTGATTTATTTAATAGAGATGCTAATAAACTGGAGATCCATACTGGAAGCTGGAAGGATAGGATGGAAGGTAGGATGAGATCTGTGGCTCAGATTGCTGGTTCTGTATCTTAAAATCTGTACTCTCTGGAATTCTTTATTATGATTGGTCAATTGTGATATCCTGTGTTTTTTTCTGTAATGACCACTAAATTCTACAATTGATTACTACCCATGCAAACAGATCTCCAGTTTTTTTTTTTTTTTTCAACATAGTCATTGTGCCTGATGAAGACCTGATGGTCAAAACATTGCACTTCTGAATACATTTATTTGGATCTGCTATTTTCATTGTGCAGTATGTTTTTTCTACTATTGCTATTTTGTTGTCCTGCTCCTGAGCCCAATTAGGGTGTTTGGGATGTGCACAACCTTTTTTGTTTTTCTAATTTAATGTCTATCATATTTCAATCAATACTTCATATCTTAGTATTTTCTTATTTGGTGAGTAGCCCCATAATAAGCCGGATAATGTACAGTTAGGCAGTCATTATCAGACACACAAGAGCAATATTTTGCGATAATGACCAGCTGACTGTACACTATCCCTTATACAGCATTTCTGTCACTTTCTTTCTCTTTATGACTCAGTCTCTCAACTCAGTTCCATTTTAGAGTCAAAGAATGAATGCTTGTGACATTACTTGCTTTTGTTTAAGTTTCTGAAATGGGACGTGGCTTTCAATTAAGCTTCTATCTGAATAAGGGAAGCAATAGCAGAAAAGGTATAGGGAAACCACATAACGGCCATAATGAGCACTTTTAATGACTTTGGTAAGAGCACAGTGTGTCTCATTTGTATCGATGTGTTCGTTAGAGTTTTTAATTAGTGCCATCAGATGTCTGCATAGTTCAGTAACTCTCCTGTATGTAATAGGAATAGGATGTATTGTGGCTGTTTTAATGTTTTATGTTATTATATGGAAGTATCCACTGAAGAGTTTGTAATGTCCTTCATGAAGGGATTTACATTGATTTTGTGAAGTATTCATAACATTATGGGACTAATGTGGTGTATAATAGCATAGTGGTTAAAGATCTGGGATGGTAACTGAAAGGTTCTAGGTTAAAACTCTCCAAGCGGTTATTTATGATTCATCACCATTGTCCCCTTGAGCAAAATACTTAGCACGATGGATGTTCCTGTAGTGTACAGAATGAATCAATCAGCTAAATGTCCTTTTAGGAAAAAAGATTACCTAACATGTGTTCAATTAGGTGTAAAAGTCCTTACAAGACCTCACGTTTGAACATTTTTTCTTGTCTGTGCTTTGATTTAGGAGATTCTGGGTCTGTCAGACTTAATGCCTTACCGATCCAAAAGATCCCTGCTGGTGCCTCCCATGTTTGTCCCAGAGAACCAGCGAGCCCCCTTTCCCAGGTCCATTGGAAAGGTAAGACCTTGCATTTGCAGTTCTCTTTCACTTTAACTTAGTGCTACTAATGTGCATTGCCTTCATGATTTTGGCCAACCATAGTTTTGCGATGTGGACACCTATCAGTGTGACAGTGCTTCTTGATGTTTTTTAGATAACCCATTCTTTTATTTTCAGGCTCACTTAGCTCTGATGAAGTCAAATGAATTAGCAGAGAACTTATGCATGGGGTGATATTTACAAAGACAAAGCTGGAAGTTCACCCTGCTCCCCATGCATACGCTATTTGATTATTGCAGAAAATAAACCCTGTGACAAAGAAAGGTTTATGATTGTATTCAAAAATGCAATCTTCACAAATGAACATGTTTTTAATGATTTTGGAAGCCTAAATACAATCCCCAGAAATGAAATCTAAAGTTAGACCAAACTACATTATGGTCACATGACAACTTAGCTTCCGAAAAGTCTTTCATTTTAAATAAACAAGTTGACATTGCCATTTAGTGTCTCCTACAGTTTCTGTACTCTCATTTAGCCACTAGCAACAGGCTTTTTCAAGACATATACTGTAAAGGCTCAATTCCAATTCACCCCTTGGCCCTACCCCTTGTTTTCGAGTGTACCCCTTTGCCCTTAAAACAGAGTTACAAGGGCCGAGGGGTTGAAATATTCCCCTACGAAATGGAACAACCCTTCAGTAAGGGTAAATAAAGGGTAAATAAAGTGCGTGGTGGATTCATCTGGCACTAAATTTAAATGTTTAACCATTTGCGAAGCCATCTCGCCGGTGATTTGTGATGCATTCCGTGAATTTTCTCTTAGCCCTCCGTTTGGAGTGTGCATCTGAAAAATCTCCGTTTCGAGGGCTATGTAGCGCTACCCCTTCGCCCTACACCCTCGATCTCAACAAGAATCGGGACACCCTAACCCTAGACGTGGATGTGAACGTGCAAAACGGAGGGGTTGGGCCAAGGAGTAGGGGCAAGTGAATTGGGATTGAGCCTAAATCTTAAAAACAAAACTAGTGGAATATTATCAAAGTAATGTTACAATATTTCATTAATCTAAAAACCCTAAAAAGTAACAAATTGCCTTCGTGAGAATGTGGATTTAACTGTTTTTATTAACTTTAAAGAATGCTTAATCTGTTTTTGTGCAAGTTAGATGAGTAAATGCCTGCTCATTTTAAGTCTAGAACTACAATAACCATCATGTTTACACAGCACACTCGACAACGCCCTTGTTCCTCACTCCCAATGCCTCTCAGCATGAGGACAAGAGAGATGTCAGTCAATAAAGGGAAAATAGTTCTTTACTAGTTACTTGAACAAGTGATCTGAAAATGTAACTTATGTTACTTGAAATGCAATACCCCCAACACTGGGTATTACTGATGTATTATGCTATAGAAAAAAAAGATGAAAACTTTTAAACAAAAATAACATGCACATTGACATCGGGACAATGGAACCCAAGGTGCAAAATTGTTTTTAGGACTCATTGTCTTCAGCACCCTATAAGGCAAAATGAATAGTTTATTGCTGAAAATACAGATCCTTGCTGCCCTAGCCAGAACATTGAAACGTTTTCCTTTACGTTCTCTTTACATGAACTTTTGATCTGATTTGCATTGCTGTGTCCCTGAGTGTTGTTCGTTATAGAAGGCGATTCGAGAAACTTGCTGCTCTTAGGTCAGCGTTGAAATATATTACCACTTTGATTCACACAAGGTCTTTCCTTCAGGCGGTGTTAGCCTGAGTCGCATTTGGTGAGAGAGGTGAAGAAACTAGACGAGGACGTGTAGAAAGTAATTCTATTAAACGTGATTATTCTTTGCATGTGTTTTTAAGAACACACTCAAAGGGATAGTTCACCCAAAAATAACTCAAGTCATTCCAAACCTCTATGTGTTTAATTGTTCTGCTGAACACAATGGAAGAATGTTTTAATCAAACAGATCTCAATCCCCATTGACTTCCATAGAAAAAAAAAAATACATACTGTGGTAGTCAATGGGGATTGAGATCTGTTTGATTAAAACATTCTTCCAAATATCTTCCTTTGTGTACAGCGGAACAAATAAACACATAGAGGTTTGGAACAACTTGAGGGTGAGTAAACAATCATAGAATTTTCATTTTTGGGTGAACTAACCCTTTAAAGGAGAACTCCAGCGCAAAATTAACCTTTGGTCTAATAAAACATTGGTACCTAGTCAATCGTTCTCTGAGATTTATTTTCATGATAATCGAATGTAAAGAGTTTTATCTCTAAAAACTGTTTAGCATATGAAGAGTTCAGATGCAAAAGCCTCTAAATGCCATTTGAAATTTTCTTCTAGAATGGTCATTTTTATCAAGCTTGTATATTTAAGTTCAGTAATTTCACTTAAATGGCAATGATAATTACCTATTAATTGTTATTTAAGTGAAATTACTGAACTTAAATATACAAGTTTGATAAAAATCATCATTAAAGAAGAACATTTCAAATGGCATTTAGAGGCTTTTGCATCTGAACTCTTCATATAATGCTAGTACTGGGGGCATTTACTAAGTAAAAGGAAATCGCTAGTTTATACCACTAACAAGGCTCAAAATAGCCCCACACTAACACAGAAACATACTGAGGGTCCATACATGCAAAACAAAGCATTGAGAACTTTGTAAGTGTACAGACCGTTTAATAAGAAGATACTTTATAAAGACAGTTCACTTCAGGAGCCATCAGAAAATAGTCTCGATAAGTCCCGAACGCAGTTCATACAGTTCAGAAGTTCGCTGAACTTCATACAGTTCAGCTCACTCAGCACGACGTTCATGGTTTGACTTGTCGTGACTGTTTTCCAAGATGGCTCCTGTCTGTATACACGAAGTGAACTGTTTTTATAAAGCATCTTATTAAACAGTCTGTATACTCACAAAGTTCTCAATGCTTCATTTAGCATGTAGGGACCCTCATTATGTTACTGTGTTAGTGTGGGGCTCTTTTGAGCCTTGTTAGTGGTATAAACTAGCGATTTCTTTTTACTTAGTAATAGCGTTATACGCTAAACAGTTTTTAGAGATAAAACTCTTTACATTCGATTATCATGAAAACAAATCTCAGAGAACGGTTGACTAGGTACCGATGTTTTATTAGACCAAAGGTTCATTTTGCGCCGGAGTTCTCCTTTAATATGCTTTGAAAATTGTGCTATTGAAAATACCAAAAATTTGTTAAATTATTTGCGTCATCATGTCGGTTTAGATTTGTGTATTCCGTTTTTGTTTTGTATTTTTTGTTTTGTTTTGTCAAACACATCTGAGACCAAAGTATGGCAGAAAAGAAATAAAACTTGAAGTAAATTTGTATGAGAAGACAACACAAGCCAAACTTTTCACATCAAACTTGATTTGCACTCTTAAGATATGGGAGTAGTTGAGCCCCTGCCCAATTTTTATCACCATACCATCCTTTGTATATAGATGTCCAGAGGGAGATTCTGCAGGATTTTTGCTGAATATTTCTGTTTGAGCTTTGAGGTGATGCCATCTGTTCAGCCATGTTTTTTAATACAATAGTCGAGTGCTGTTTTACCATTCAGGGTGAACGATAAAAGAAAATGGAAATGTGATGTCAGAGGAAAATAATTTGTTTTGGCGATCCTTGTTTACAACAGGAAAACAAGAGGTAGAATCAAATGTTTTTTGGCACTTCCTGTTCACTTTCTTTTTGTGGCTGTGTCTCAGCGTGGGCTGGGGTTATTCCTTAGTGAAAAAACAAACAAAAAAAGTGCTAGATCAGTGTGGCACAGTGAATAACCACAGTGTATGCCATTTTTTTGGGATGTTGAATGCAAGGGCTGAATTTTATTACATTTTTTTCCCACCGACAAAATAACCCTCCACACTGCACATGGATTATACACTTCAGCAAGAGGAAGAAAATACAGAGAGGTCTGATGAGGCTGACCTCCACCAGCCTCTTTCTATATACATCTACATATATGCTCTCTCAATCTACAGGACCTCTCTTACAGCTGTTACACAATAGCGAAACACACAAGGGGACCGGCTACTGTGACCTATTTCATTTGATAGCACTGCGGTATATTGGAAACCAGGCAAAATGGATTTTCCACATGGATAAATCTTGTTTCCTTGCGCTGGTTTCCTACCATATGGCGTACATTCATTTTTCATAATTTCCACTGAATGGGAAGGCTGAAGGAAATTGGGAATTGCCCCCTAGGATGATGGAAGCTTGAAACAGAGGGGTTTCCCAGATGTTTTTGTTTTCTCTGGGAAATGCAGTAAACATGTTGGGTGTTTGGAAAAGCCTTCCTTTTTTTATACCATTCTAGTGGGACTTTGTTGATTTTTATTATTGTCGTACAGCGATGAATCACACTGCCACTGATTATTTGCTCACAGTTTTAGAAAAGCCACTAACTGAATAAAAGAAACTGTGATAGATTTGCCATCAGAATCCTTCTTGGCTCATTAGATTATACAATTTATTGTACATCCTCTTTTATTTTAGACTGACACCTACTGGTGTGGATGCTTGACGTTTGTTTTTTCATTGGGGCCACTTCACACCCAAAGCTTTTTTTAATAATTGTTGTTGTTCTTGCTCTTTGTAGAATAAAACATATTCTTTTTGGCTAAAAGTAATTCCCATTTAATATTTGCCCACTTTTAACACTTTAATCAGTTGCTTCTTCTATTTTTTAATTATATTTTATAGTTCTAGAGATATGTTGATCTCTTTAGGAAGGAATTGTGATGCGATTATTTATCCCACCCCTGTTCTGTTATTCCACAAGTAAAATCATACAATGTATCGAGTGGTTTTACTCCATCCCTTTCTGTAGAGATGAGTTCTGTTGGATGGTGTTGACTTGAGATCCACTCTCGGTTAAGGGGGCTTGAAGTATTGGAAAAGTAATAAAGAACAGATTTGCCCTGATTCCTGTTCTGGCTTTGACATCAGTCTGCTGTGGGATTATGGGGGATTTATCATGGTGGAGTGTTCACCTGTAGCACTGCAATCTCACAAATGGGAAAAAGTCCAGAGGTTCCCTCTCGGACCTGCCTGTAATTGTCCCTGGGCTGGGGTTTATGGGCAGTGGTGTTTTTCTGTTCCATAATGTCCTGGACCTCCCCACAGTGATTGAATTGCTCAGTTTATGTGTACTTTTTGGCACCCAGAGCTGAAACACTGTCTGTATTTTGTTGCTTCACAGTTTCACTCATTCTCACTGTCTGCAATAGTTATCACCAATCAGAAAAAATATTTGTGCCATAATGTCTCATTCAGAAGTGTTGATGAATGGTGTTGGATGTGTTTATTTGTCTGCATGTCTGTGCATCATTAATACTGGTGGGTGCTGATTGTCTTTCATTCTGCTTTGACCTTGTGTTAAACAAACATGGGTCTCATGTGAAAAGAGAGAGATAGCGAGAAAGAGAGTTTCTGTGCTCTAGAGTTTAAGTGCTCCTTGTAGATATCTTTTTTGCCTCTTGTTTTGCACTCTAAGAGAGTATGACCCCTTCTATCTCTTTCTGTCGTTTTATACAGAGTGTTTCTTCCCTCACTCTGAAAGCCACTTGTCAGCAGCAGACATAAGAGCTGAGCTATTTGTTTTGAAAGAAATTAATACTTTTTTTTTTTTTTTTCAGCAAGGATGCATTAAATTGTAACATCGGTGACAGGAAATATATTTAAAATAAATGCTGTTCTTTTGAACTTTCTATTAATCAAATAAATCATGGTAAGATTCCACAAAAATAAAGCAACACAACTGTTTTCAACATTGATAGCAATATGAAATTTTACTTGAGCACCAAACAAGCAAGTTAGAATGTTTTCTGAAGAATCACAGGAGCTTTGCCATTACATGAATATACAGTATTGCATTTTAAAGCATATTAAAATAGAAAACAATTGTATTAAATGGCAAAAGTTCTGTATTTCACAATACAGAACTATTTTTTTTTACTGTATTTTTGATTAAATAGATACAGCCTTGGTATGATTTTATTTCATTTTATCTTGCACAAAATGTGCAAGTATTGTTCAGTAATGTCAACCATAGAGCTTGTTTTCTTCAAAACTCAGTAAAAATCAATGTGAGAACCCATTAGAAATGACAAATTGTAATTGTAATTGTAATTGTAATTGAAAAGTATTGTATAAGTATACCTGCAGTATCTTCCATGTCCAAAGCACAAGCATTGTGGGGCATTTTATACAGAGTTAAATACTAAGGGACGGGTTAGTGGTTTGTTCAAATCTACGACTCTGTATTTGAGCAAAAACAATAGTGATGCTTCCCTTAGCAACCACTACATAGTGCTTTTTGGATTGTTTTCATAGGAAAAGTTAAGTGCACTGTGTCTAATACAAAGTACGTTTGACATCAATTTCCACTCAAAGTCAAGCATCCGTAATTTGAGGCAAATTATACACCACTGCAGTGCTCACACAGTCGAAAGCCATCACAGTGGAAAGACGGAGTTAAAGAATTAGAAAGTGAGGACATATCCTCTCCTCCCCTTCAGTGCTGTATTGTCAGAGAAGTTCGAGTCGGGTCCCTCCTTCCTGTCATATACATGCAGTGGCAAGAAACAGCTGCTCTTTCATGTCCTCCCTGCTCCTAATGAGAGCTGATGGAAATAGGTGAGCGTCTCCCTCGGGGCTGTTCGCTGACATCTAATGACTGAGAAGAAAGAAAGAGGAGACTGTGTAGGATTGTGTGTCTTTGTGCACATGTGTTTGTTTGTACGTACAAATAAACCACCACCGGTGTGCGCCCTGTGAACAGCGAGGCAGCTCCTGGAAGGCAGTTTCCACGGGCTCAATCGCCCCAACACAGTGGAACCCTTGATCATTATTAACTTGTCTTGTCACTTTCAGACAGTTCCTTGTATTTTACATGCCACACAATGGATGATTTTTGCTTAAAAAGTGAGCCCCTCCCCCCAGACACAGAGAAAAGTCGTGTTTTATTGTTCTGTCGGATCAATATCGCAGCTGCGTGCAGCAAAAAGCAGAATGAAAACAACCTCCATAGCAACCACTCACAAGACATTCCCGGAGCTGTTAAGGAGTTCTTCACAAGGCCAAAAGCAACGTGGGAGGAAAACAGGCACGACTCAGAGACAAGAGAAAGAAGAACTGAGCCTGATGGACCCTTGTGGCGTGGGACTGCTGTAAACAGGCGACACTGCAGTTTGTTTGGGATCTTTTGCCTCTCACAATGGACAGAAGAGTTAATTTACAGATGACCTGCGGTGGGATTCAAACATGATTGTGTCACAGGTGCTACATGCTCTATAGGAAAACACTTTGCTGGGCTTCCTGCCTGGGTTTTTTTGGGAAGAAACTGCAACTCTGCTGAAAATAAAACAGCTTAAACCAGATGTTTTGCTGGTCTTAGCTGATTTAATCTTGTTAAGCTGGTTTTCCAGTCTGACAAATGTCTAATCCCCCCTTAAAACCAGTAAACCAGACCAGCCTGGAAGTTTGAAACAATTTATATCGATTTCTCAATATTAATCGATTCTCATTTTTATGAACCGATATCGATTCTTAAATCTCAAGAATCGATTAGTCATCCTGTTTTATTTGAATGAATGGAACATTGTATCGCGGCTGCGCGCATCCAAAAAATCGCAATAATCTTTGTCCTTTGTTACTATTGATATGAAACAAAGTCTCAATTTTCAAATTACGTCCATTTTCTTTCGAAATTCAAAAACATAAATAACGTTTTGGCGCTGTGGCGTGGGATCGCTCTGGCGCAGCTCAAGAGAAGCGGCAGCGCTGATCTCTCTTCCGGCTTAAAGTCCCCGTGAACCGGAAGTTGCAAACGATTTTTCTCCTGGGCAGTGACGTATTTCCAAGTGAAACGGAATATTGAACAGAGGGCAGGGTTTTACTCTAGCGCTCCTCCTCTCCATCTCTCGCTCATAGCAAACTAACGGTTTGAGGGGAGTGGTTAAGCGTTTCCCCACCCAAACTGTGAAGCCTACGTCATCAGAAAAAGAAATTGTTCCAGACCGGAAGTAACTTTTCAGATTTTGATTAAAGATTACTAAGGTAAAACATTTTTTAAATATATATCCACTTGCACAGATTAATTGTTCACCACAAGACTAGTAATATGCGCTAACAAAGTAAATAGGTTCAATTTTGATTTCACGGGGACTTTAATAATACCAGTCACAGCGCGAAATAAACATGAATGAGCATCTGAAAGTGTGTTAAAAGATAGAGTACAACTTATCGAAATCCGTATCATGTCACATTGATTCGCTCAATCAGCGTTTCAACCGTGGAAAACGTCAGTTAAACAGCTTGTAATCAATGTCATGTATCGTCATATTTACCTCAGAAAACCCACGTTAGTCAGCTAGAAAAAATAAATCTAGAGAGGACTATTTTGCTAAATATATAGCCTACACCATATTACATATGCATTATAATCTTAATGTTCTTCAGTATTTAATGCGTATTTGAATGGCAAGTTTTTATGACAGCCACCATTTAAATGTTTATATTTCATATAATCTTCTTATTATAAAAATAAATAAAAGTGTAATTTAAGTGTTTGTATAGCTACAAAACAGTTCATTATTACCTTCATATTAGGCTAATGAAGCCTAGTAGGCTACGACTAGACTCCCATAGTTTACAGCATTAGTTAAGAGATTTGATTTCCTTGAGAAAATTTTCCATTTATTGTAACTGATATCCACAATAATCAATATTGAATCGAATGGAATCGGAATCGAAATTGAATCGAATTGTAAGCTTGTGAATCGAATCGAATTGTGAAATTTGTGTCAATACCCAGCCCTAGTCAATATAGTGTGAAGTAGTACTGAAATATAGGACCCTTACAAGTATACAACTAGTACACTTACTAAGTATACTTAAGATCATACTTGAACTTTACTTAGGTATACTACATAAAAATAAACTTGAAGTATACTTGTTTTTTTTAAGGGGTAGCATACTTCTCAAAGAGAAATTAATGTCTCTATAAAAAGTAGCGAGTGTTGCTTTTATCAATACTATCTTGCTTTATTTGAAACAATAAACTAATTGCATGTCAAGAAAATGATAATGAATACAGTGCTGTATGTGTGTGCTTGTGTTTCTTTAAGCGTGACTGCTTGATTTGTTGTTTTCAAGATTATCTTTTTAGTCCACGTTACAGTCATGTACATTAACAGCCTGTCCACTGAACTAGATAGCTTTTATTGTGCTATAAAAATCTGCAATTTCACAGCTGTTTGCCGGCCACAGTAAGTACAGCAGGATTTGAAGGCCTCCTCCTGTGAAGCCTGCATTTGTGTTCACCAGAGTCTTAGCGAAACCACTCGCTACATTTCTCCGAATAATAATGTTCCCTAAGTTAACTGAGCCTGTAATTATAAAGGAGAAAAACAGTATTAGTGTATGATCTGGCAGAAAGGATCTGTGTGGGGAAGATAAATAAAGCTAACAGGGGCTTTTCGTGTGGACAATTACTGTGCTTGGTTTCATTTTCTAAATGGGATATTTCATCTTAAGCTTAATTACAAGATACCAGAGAGTTCAAGGTGGGCAGCCTTTGTGATTCGATACACGCACTGGGGTTTATTGGTCTGATAAAACAACTTTTAGTAAGGTTATTTCACACAAAAAGGGCTTCATAAAACGGGGCTGTTGTAATTTGTATTCAAAGTCATTATGTAGTTACCAAGCCTTCATTAGTGAGGGAAGCTGTTTGCTACAATCTAATTTGCACAAAATATACCAAATGAACTGCAGGTGGTAGCACTGGTCACTCTAAAGGGTGTTTTTAATATACAATTAGATCTCATTTAAAAAACTTCAGCTACTATATTAAAACCCTGAGTTAACATAATCATATGGAGAGTGGTTAAGACTTCTCACTGAGTTCATCATTGCCAGCAACAATCATTCGGTAATTGTTTCAAACTATTTAAAATGTGAGTGCAATCTAATGAAAGTATATTTAGCATGTGTGCATGTTTTCACACATAACTGTGTTTGTCTATGAGTGTGTGTCAGTGTAATTAATGTTTCTTATTTTCTTTGCTTTTAACTTGCAACACTGATGAAACGCAATGGACTTTGCTGCATTTACCCAGTCGCATGTGAGTACTGCTGACAAACTTGAACCAATGAAAAATCTACTCGCCAATTGTCTGTATTGTGCTTTATTGCTTATTATTGATTGACCAATACTGATTATTTTAAATGAGAATTCTGATATTCAGCACTTTGAATCTATTTTCTAGTTTGTTTTGGATGAACTAGAGTGGTGGACACTGAGATTTGAATGATAGTTCCTGTCTCGACGTTTTGACTCTTAGAATCGCCTTTGACCGCTTCAGAGTGGCTGTCTACCCTTAACGTTCATTTTCAAAACTGTGAAACTCACCGAGTGGTTAGTGGTTTTCGTTGATGATTAAAAACAAATATATCGGCACAATGTATGTGTTATTTGTGATTGTAAACTTCTGCTCGATATTTGTGTCTGAACCCAGATAGCAAACTGACATTGAATCAACGTGGAAACGTGACATCGAAACAACGTTGATCTGACATTGTTTTGTTCATCGAATTAACGTTGAACCAACGTCAGACGCGTCATTCTTTCAAAACTAACGGAAAATCAACTTGAAATCAACGTTGTTTCAACGTTATGAAAGCAAACCAATTTTCGATTTTCATTTAGCTTTGAAGAATCGTCTGACGTTGGTTCAACGTTAATTCGATGAGCAAAATCAACGTTGTTTCGATGTCATGAGAGACGTCGTTTCCACGTTGATTCAATGTCAGTTTGCTGTCTGGGAAGCGTTAGCACACTCCCGACCACTTGATGGTAGCGCAATAATATCAAAGAGCAATGAGTCCTCCAACAGAAATCAATGCGATTTTACAAAATGCCAAATAAAACACAAAAGAAACTGTCCTGTCAGACAGTTTCGCTAAGCTAAGTAGCTAAGTAGCTGATGATGTTTTGGAACATCAACGAACACTACTAACCACTCGGTGAGTTGCACAGTTTTGTAAACGAACGTTAAGGGTTGTTTTAAGGACATGTTTATGCATGCTGATAGAAAGCCACTCTGAACCGGTCTAAAAGAGTCGAGACAGAAACCATCGTCAAAATTCCTGTGTCCACCACTACTAAAATAGACTCAAAGTGCTAAATAGCGGAATTCTCCTTTAAGTGTCCAATATCTGATACGTGCAATTGGTTTTTGACATTCAACATTGTTTTGTTTCTCAATTTTGGCACGATTTTAACTACATAATAATCATTTTACAATATCCATCCATCCATCCATCCAATAATATGTTGTTAACCTGAAACCATATATTCAGCTTAACAACATATTTATTTTTAATTTGCTTAATTAACATGTTTATGGGTACATTCCTGTGGCCTAGGTGATATCATCTGACATGAAGGAAGACCACATCTTCCGTCTGACAGGACGGGGAGCAGATCAAGACCCCAAAGGTGTGTTCAGCATCAACCGACTGACAGGAGAGGTGGCGGTTAGCCGAGCCCTGGATCGAGAGGCCATCGCATACTACCATGTGAGTGCCATATTGAATCTGTTATCTGCTGTGTTATGTTTCATCCACTGCATACCAAGAGATCGTTAGTGAAGTGACACTTTTGCACTGTATGCCATCTTTATCTTCTCATGATGTTTAGTGTTCCGTTCTTCTGCGGAGAAGAAGTGTGTGTGTGAGATGTTCAAATGTTAATTTGCAGCAAGGTCCCTTGTCTTTGTTTTTACAGTCTTACAGTGTGTCGAAGTTCAGTTAAAGAGCTTCACATGAAATCTACAGGTTTATTTAAGTCATATTAGACCGTTGCACGAATAACCAAACGTCCCTAATCGAAAAGAAACGATGTTTTTGCTTCACTCAATGCATCAAGGCGATTAATGGCTGCAATGACTCGTGTCTTTTCGGCAGCCAGCAAGAGGCTCAGTGAAGGAAAGCCGACTGCTGTACAGGATGGGAATACAGTTAGAGGAGCCAGTTATTCTACACAACGTGTGCGAGATCAATGATGCAGCTGTCAGCTGGCCTGTCAGACACTCGCCTAATGTGGGTTGCGAGTTTGTGTGTGTGAACACAGTGGTCTGACGGTGATTTACTTTGGTTTATTTGACAGCTTTAGAAGAAGGAAAATAAAAAGTCTTTAAAGATCTAATCAAACCAAAATTAGACTTTTGTGGCTTTTAGTCCATATGTGTTACACTACTGCTCAAAAGTCTGCATTCAGTACAATTCAAAATAATAAGAATAATTGTATTCAGAAAGGATGCATTCAATTGATCAGTAAAGATCAATTGACATTAAAGATGCGAAATTTTACTAAATATTGATATTCCTAATAAATTATGTAATTAAAGGGTACCTATTGTGTGATGTAAAATAAGTCTCTAATGTCCCCAGAGTGTGTTTGTGAAACTTTAGCTCAAAATACCCAACAGATAATGTTTTACAGCATGTTTAACTTTTGGGGGCTCTAACTTTAACTTTAACTTTTTAACTGTTTTAGTTGTGTATACCTTTAAATGTGAATACCTTTAAAGAGTAACTAAACACTAAACCAACTTTTTTAGTTAATGATCTGTAAGAATGGATCTTTATTAAAACCAGTCATTGATTCGAGTAACTTTTTTGACATTTGTTTATAAAGTGTTTTATTTCTAGAATATATGGTGTAAAAACGTCTTAGTGCTGCCCTCTTCAGGTTGAACGGTGACTACTGCAGTTGAATTTTCCTATTGGATGTTCCGCACTTCGTGACGTTACCAGGTTTCAGCTCACCACGCGAACTACGCCTTTGGCAGTATAAAAACTATCTTGTTTTTATATCCACTGTAGGGAGTCAGGAATTGGAATTGTGAGTATTAAAAACGACCAGGATAGAGTGTTTTAGCATCTATTTCGTCCCCTCTATCTCCACTGAGGTCTGCCCACTTTTTCAGCATTTTCAAATATTGCCAGTGGGTGGAGTCAGGCTCTGACCAGGGGTTTAGTTACCCTTTAAATGCATACAAATGTGTATACCTTAAAATACCTTTAAATTGTTGCGGGCCAACGTTCAAATGATGGCCAAAAATATACTGATGAGTTTAATGAAGTATGTTGTAGATCTCACAAACGATGAAGCATCAGTTTTACTCCAGAAAATCACTGTGAGAGGTGAATAAACATTAAAGTCTTGTCCATAAACTCTCTCTCTCCCTTTTATTATAATTAATGTACACAGCATTGTAGGCTACACAAAACACTTGTTACAACTAACAGTAAACAAATATATACTCACCTTTTCAGTGGGTGCTTAATAAACTGGTCAACTTTATATCCGTAAAACGATTTAATGAGCTGTCATAAAGCGCGCAGCCACGCGCTCTCACTTTCATTTCTGCCGTGATCAGTAACGTTAGGCCGATTGCTCCGGAGACTGTAAGCTAGATCACGAACAGTTGGTACAGATTCATCCTCGAGCAAACAAGAGTAAATGAAGGCTGCTATGTTCATTCTTACATCCAACAACAAAACACCTCAATCACTTTAGAAGACATTCTTGTCTACAGCCTCTCCGGTGTCGAAACAATGGCTTACTCAGGGCGGGTCAACGCTAAAACTGCAGTGTCCGTCAACAGTCGTGGGAGGGGCTTATGCAAAAGTATGTCACATGGCCCTCAATCTGAAAACAGCTTGTTCTGAGACAGTGCTTATGATTTATGGGGATTTAAATAAAATCACTGGGTGGATTTTTATTATTATAGGGTGGTCGTGTACTCACACTGCCAACACACATTTATGTTCAAACGCCATGTAAAAGTGAATTTTGCACAATAGGTGCCTTTTAAAGGAGCTTTATGCAAGAAATGCATTTCAATTAATCATACATTTTCCTTGATATGTCACTAGACATTAAGAAATCATGCTCTTTTTCAAATACTTAGGCTACATCACTGACAACAGTTAGTCCAGCCAGGATATTGTCATTAAAAAAGTGAAGTCGCAGCTAGGCTTGCCGCGATAGACGGTGTTGACGGTGTTACCGGTTTTAAGCCCCATCACCGGTGACATCACTTTCCCACCGTGACACCGCGATGTCTTGACTTTTTTTTTAAAGTATTCGTTTTTGCTAAAATATTTATTTGAATTAATTAAAAATAATAATTTTCAATTATTTAGTTCTGAAGAGAGCATTATAATTAAAAATGAACTGCGCAACGCGTGCCGTCCATTTAGCACGTGTGGAGACGAGAACGAGTCAAATTACAGAAAAGCAAGATAATGGCGGAAGATTTGGTGTCAAAACGCAATACAAAAGTGCCTGTTTGGCAATATTTTGGCCAATATATATTAATGTTAATAAATGCCAATTTATAGTGTTTTACTTTTTTTTAGAGTGCTGTCATTTAAGTTTTTATTTTATATTCGTCTCTTTTTATTTGGTTTTATCTTATTTAAACTTTGTTTAATTTATTTAGGCCTATTTTGTTTTCTTATTCGTTAATAAACGTTTTTTTTTTTTTTTGGGCCCACAGTTTGCCGATTTTCACTTTTTTCAGCCTATGCATGGGGTTATTTTTATTCGTTCGTTATGCTAATAAAAGTTCTGTCTATATTTTAATCGTTCGTTATGCTAATAAAAGTTCTGTCTATATTTTATTCGTTTATTATTCTAATAAAAGTGCTGTCTAAATAAAAGTTTATTGTCAGCGAGTTTTTTTTTTTTTTTTTTTTTTTTTTTTTGTCCATTCCAGCAATTGACGCTGAATTGCAATTGACGCTTATTTCGAAAGTGAAAGTATGTCATTTATGTAGGCTAAGGTCCGTTTTGAAGTTTTTATTTTATATTCGTCTCTTTTTAATTGGTTTTATCTCATTTAAACTTTGTGTAATTTATTTAGGCCTATTTTATTTTCTTATTCGTTAATAAACGTTTTATGGTTCTTATTTGTTTGGGCCCACATTTTGCCGATTTTCACTTTTTTTTTGCCTATGCATGGGGTTATTTTTATTCGTTTGTTATGCTAATAAAAGTCTAAAAAAAAAGTTTTATTATCAGCGAGTTGGTTTTTTTTGTCCATTCAAGCAATTGACGCTTATTTCGAAAGTGAAAGTATAACGCGCACGCATTTAAAAGCTATTTAACCCCCCCGCCCTGCCCTCCACGGTGACACCGGGATTACCGGTGTTGTCACACGTCGATTAACCGGTGGGAAATTTTCCTCACCGCGGCAACCCTAGTCGCAGCCCTCAACTGATGTTGATGTTGTCAAGTTGCGTTTTGTTCTGATGCGTCACCCTCCACCGATCCACCAATCATGGACTCAGTTGTGTTGCGGCATTCAGGTCGCCAGCTCTTCTCTAGTTACAGTACCACAGCTGCAGATACAAACGTGTCGGAATCGGATAAAAAAAAAAATTCTAACGTTGTGAAACCCCCAAAAACTCAATGTGAATCCGAAATACTGTGTTACAAAGTCCAAAATAAATAATTAACAGGAAAAAAAAAAAATCACTGTAGGACTCATCACTTGCCATTGGAAGCCTCTTGTAGGAGCCTACATTCCTGCTGGAACCTGCAGCATATCTGGCAACCTCGAGTCATGGGGGAAGGTCAGGATACACCCTAATTTGAAAGTGATTGCAGTACCACTTTTGGCCACAATCATGCATACAGCTCCTTTAAATAATTATTTAAAATTATCACAATTCACACGGAAATATTAAGAAGCACAAACTTTCTAATTGATAATTAGAAATGGTACTTGAGCACGAAATCATCATATTATAATGATTTCTGAAGGATCATATGAATTTTCAGGAATTAATTAATCTTTAAAATGAATTGAATTAGAAAACTGTTATTTCAAAGCATAATAGTATTTCACAATATGACTGTATTTATTGTATTTTGACCAAATAAATACAGCCTTGATGAGCAATCGATGTTTTTTCAAAAACATAAAAAATTCTTAAAAACAGTTGTATAACTTTGAGACTATTTATATTGTCTTGTAAAAGTTGAGAATTTACTTTTTGCCGATTTACACATTGTGTAAATTGGCAAACAATGTAATGTAAAGAATGTATTGATGACTGTAATGTTTTCAAGAATGTATTGAAAAAAATGTTTTGTCCAATCAGATGCTCTCTAGAATAAGTATGTCCCTCCCCCTGCCAATTGGTATCGGAAACTATAAAACAAGGTCTGCAATACCCGGAAAAATCAATCTGCAATCTGTTTATCTTGTCAGCGGGTGCTGGACAAAAATGTATTGGCTAGCCCTTCGATAAATCCCACCCCCTTCTTGTTTTAATAGGCAATACATCAAAACATGAAAGAAATTTCTTGGTGTCTTTAACCTGAAATAGTGAGACCTTTCAATGTGTAGAGCTTTACCAAAAGAAAAGGACCACCCTGTGGCAACTCCAGATAACAAGATAGACAATACGATCCCTTTGAATTGTTTGCTCGGTTGGGTGAGCTGTTACTTTGATTCAAGAATTTTAGAGCTCCTTTTTGTGTCCTGTGTCGTTTGACAGATAAAGGAGGGTTTACCTGGTTTTCTATCCCCGTGTAGAAGAGAACTAAAGCGGCACTGCTTAGTTTGAAGTCAACATGTCTGGCTAACAGTTTTAATAAAATAAGAGTTGCTCTTCTTCTTCCATGGTTTTGTTGTGTCTCACTGTTATGCTCCGATAAAGTGTTCCTAGTACGGTTTTTGAAAAATCTCTTTCAGCCTGAAGCCTTGGCTTGTCTTTTTAATTTCATATTTTTCTAATATGAGATTATTCCTTAAATCATTGCTTCTTTTGTGGAGGCATAGCACACATGCTGTTCTTGCTTCAAACTTTTAAGTCGGGCGAGGGAGTGTGTTTGGGCCCAAAAGATCTGTGAGAAAACATGGCAGATTTCAAATCACTTAATTGCGGGCATCCTCTACCAGCTGAGGAAATGTGTGTGAGTTGGAAGTTATTGCTAACAGATTTGTGGGAAGTATTTTTTTAATTAATATTGTGAAATATTATAATATATATATATATATATATATATATATATATATACACACAGTATGTATATATATATATATATATATATATATATATATATATATACATTTATATACAGTATCTATCTATATATCACTGTGTTATATCTATTGTCTTCTACCATCTATTGGCTGTACGTTACGATGAACGTGAATTAGGGGATGTTTACATCTGGCCACTTCATTTGTTTACTCAGATCGGAAATCTATCTGATTTATCAAAACAAGTCTACTTAAATCTGCTCACAAATGCGTTTTCGCAAAACAGATATAAATCTTCAATTCCTGCACTATATCCAAATTTAATGGAGTTCACGTCACCGAAAGCAACAGATATGAGCTGCATTCGATAGATCAGCTAATTTCAAAATCAAAAGACTGCAATAAGAGAGAGCGGCAAAAGCCCTGGTGTAACAGTTTGACTCTTTGTTTCCCCCTGTTTACTAGTATTTTGGTTTAGTCCTGTTCTGTTTTCCCACCTCTCATCTGTTTCCATGTCTACCATCATCAGTTCATCTTCATCACCTGTGTCTTGTTAATTGCCTTCCTCTGTTTCACGGTTTGGTTCATCAGTGTCTGTATTTAGTTTGTTCAGTTCAGTCTGTCTTCGTTTGTAGTTGTTGTTACATGGTTGTGTTTATGTGTGTGATCCGGTCCGCCATCCTGCCTTTCTGAACCTGTGAGTTATTTGGAGTAGACTGTTTGAATTGGAGCTTTTGCCTTTTGAGGCCTTCTTCATCCTGCATATGCCCCTGACACCTGGTAAGATCATTTAGTTTATTTACTTTTAATGATGAGGAGAATTGTCTGCGACTTATTTTCTATAACATTACATAGCAACACGTTCTCACACTTTTATTTTTTAGCGTTTTTGGGAGGAGTAAAATTTAGATACGTGGTTTCAACAATCAGATGCATTTGATTTACACTTGTGCAGTTTCGTCTGGAATTTTGTCTCTGATCGCCTAAGAAGTGGTTGATCTGCTTTAAATTGTATCGAATGCGCTTCGGTTGGCATATATACATGAAGAGTTCAGATGCAAAAGCCTCTAAATGCCATTTGAAATTTTCTTCTTTAATGATGATTTTTATCAAACTTGTATATTTAAGTTCAGTAATTTCACTTAAATGGCAATGATAATTACCTATTAATTGTTATTTAAGTGAAATTACTGAACTTAAATATACAAGTTTGATAAAAATCATCATTAAAGATGAAAATTTCAAATGGCATTTAGAGGCTTTTGCATCTGAACTCTTCACATGGTCTTTTCACTATCAGATCATAGAACACGCATGAAGTGGACATGTGTACCGTCTCTTCAATGAAATGCATTTAGGAATTTATCCACATTAATTTTCATTGCACTTGGAGTGCATTTGGAGTGCCTCCAAACATGTTGTAGCTATCTGTGTTTTGTGCATGAAAACTATTTTGTCGGAAACCAATTTTTGTATTATTCATATTTTTTTAATTGATTATTTATTTTATTATTTTTTATTTTAATTCCGCCAAATATTTTCAGGGTTTTATTTTAAATATCGGTTCATCACTAATTTGGTTCCATTCACACAGAAAATATTTTTTGAATTCCACTGCACTGCTTTTTTTTTTTAACATAATGTACATTATGTACAATAATAACATAATGTAAATGATTATATTTGCTGCCTTATTGGGACAATAAAGCCCTCCCTACTCCTAGCCCTAACCAATAAACACTTATATTACTAAACACACATTAGACTCTTTATTTCCACTTTTCGAATATTTTCTTCATTTATATTGTAGTTAATTGCCTTTCTGTGATGATATGTGATGGGGGAAAAAGGAGTTCGGCCTGCTCAATTTGCTTTAAAACTTCCTTCCTGCTACACGCCTTACTCATTGAAACTCTCATTGATGCAGAAAAAAATGCAGCTATGATTAAATATGTCATGTGACAATCTTTTTGTATTTAACTTTTAGTGTAGCTAACTTTTTTTTCCCCCCAAACAGTAGCTTCACTTTAACAGCTTCAAATGCAGTCCCAATGTAGCTGCCGCAACACTGCGGATATCTTTCTATTTTATATACCGCTTTGGTGTAGGTCTGGTGGTCATGGCAGAGCACAGAGCAGTTGTGTGCTCTGAAGAGGAGGGTAATCTCAGGTACGCAGACCCCAGTCGGGATCAAAGCCCTCACTCAGCAGTGCACTTGACATTTACATCTCCTTATCTCCCTTTCTCTCACATCCACACCACCCGCAATCTCAAAAGCATGCGACAAGCGCATGCACATCAAAGCTTGACATTTTACAGCACTAATGCTCACACACTTCTATCTTGATGAAGGAATGATGCTAAGCACAGCTGTTTTTACATCTGTTGGCTGTCTTTCTGTTAATTATAACTCTTACTGTTAGGGATTCACCAATATCATTTTTTACTGAAACATCGAAACTGATATTACAATTTTCATTTAGCTGAAAACCATAACTGAATATAAGGTTTTGTAATAAATTTAGCTACATAAACTTGGCATGTTCTTGGGTTATGAAACCAGTTGAAGTAAAGTTCCTCAAATAGCACAGCAAATTTTACATATTCTACTATAGAATTTTTTTTATACTATTTTGTCAAACCAATTTTTTTATTATTCACTTTTTTTTATCGTTTATTGTATTCATTTTATTTTAATTCCGCCAAATATTTTCAGAGTTTTATTTTAAATATCGGTTCATCACTACTTTGGTTCCATTCACACAGAACATGTTTTTGCATTCCACTGCACTGCATTTCCATTTTTTTGCTATGTAAACATAGAGTGGAACTCAAGTTCCGAGGTTAAGAGAGCCACATTTCAACCACATTAAATGTAAATGACCACAAATTTCACATTACATCATACGACATTATTTACCCTACTTACTGTAAGACAGCATTTCTAGTTTAATAAGCACTTGTCTTAAACAAGTCTCACTAGTTCTTTAAATGGATTATTAACGGTTGCGCTCACGTCTATTGCAACATCTCGTGCACGACATGACATTCTAAAAGACCAAGACCCGGTTCCACTAATCCGTGCCTTTCGTTTCAACCACAAAAACGCATTCTGTGAATGGCACCTGATTTTATATTTCCCGTTTCTTGCTTGTGTTGTTCTTTTGATAGCTTCTTACTTCTTACTAATGTTGTCATATTGCAGAGATTTATGAAGTACTAGAAACCCGGACTTGAGTAAAAGTACAAGTTCTCTATCAAAAAAGTGACTTGAGTAGTTGAAGTGCTCTTTATGCACCACACTTAAGTAGACTTATAAAGTATACAAGATTTTTTGTACTTAAGTATTGCAAGTAGTTTATTTAAAAATTCACAACTTAAGTATTAAAAGTAAAAGTACAAGTATTGTGTCATGTAATTATTAAAGAAAGCAGTCAAAAGTTTGAACGAACAATCAAATATGGCGCTTTGGCGGGATACAAATTTTCTTTGGCGGCCGCCAAAAAATGTCATTGCAGGACAACCCCTGCATTAGTTGTCAATGTGTCTGTCAATCAATACCATTACTGGCGTGTGATTTAGGCAGCATGAAAGCCAACTTGAAACGAATGATTCGTAATTTTTTTTTTATAATTGTAATGAGTAACTAGCTGAACATTACAAAAATATCGAAGTAAAAGTATTAAATTTATCGAAAATATCTACTGAAGTAAAAGTAGAAGTATGAGAAAAAAACAATACTCTAGTTGAGTACAGATACAGCCTTTTAGTACTTAAGTACAGTACTTCAACTCAACTCAACTTTTATTTTTAAAAGCACTTTCAAAACCAAAGTGCTGTCCACAGGCAATAAATAATACACAGAGACATAAAATTACATCAAGACATGACACCCAGATAATCAAACCACAAATCACTCACAGTTCTCGGACCTACTCAAATGCCAAAAGCTTGATGAAATAAATACGTCTTCAAATCCTTTCTAAAAATGTCCGTGCTTGACGATGACTTGAGAGATAATGGCAGCACATTCCAGAGTGCAGTACTTAAGTAGTTCTACTTCGTTACTATACATCTCTCATTTTCCCACTTTGTCTCTCGGTATTCCGATAAAGGTATTGGGAACGAGTCACATCCGATTAGTGGGCTTTTCAGAATTGTAATAATCGTCTAGCTAACCTGCTATGGCTGAGAGTTTTGAAACCCCTGACCTCTAATGGCATGTTGTTCTCCATCTAACCACACATATGGGTCGGTTCCCTCTCGCCTCAACCACCTCACTCACACATATGTAGTGCAACACCTCTGTGCCTTAATTCCCATGCCACACTGGTGGGAATAACTGCATTTTCCGGCTGATCCCTCTACAGCACATCAGGAGTAATTACACCACAGCTAATTCCAGCCGATCTCACACTAGGAGTAATCACAGGCATGCGGGAGCTGGTGTGGCCCAGTACAGTGCATATGGGGAGGGGGGGATCCAGGCCAGAGACTGTTTTTGCAGACGGTGCCGCATCACTGCTGTGTATCTTAGTCTTCGGCTCTGCAGGAATCAACTCACAGCAGTTCCTGGCAGAGACTTTTTACTTTCTGCTTTTTTATTTCTTCCCATCGGCATGTGTATGTACATTAGTTGTCTTATGAGCCATGTGAACAAATAGCATTTTTATTGTTCTAAATAAAAAAAAAAATAGATTTTATATTTATTTTTCCTAAGCAAGTAGGAGACAACTTGCATGCTGCAAAGGTGCCATTATGGTGTGGTTTTTGGTTACCAAGGTGTTGCGGTGCGTTTGCTAATGTTTCAAAAGTATTTTGTATGTTTTAGCCAGCGCAGTCTCATCCCAAGACATCATATAACTGACGTCTTGGGACGTGTTTTGACCATACGTCAACATCCGCCTTTTTAGGGTACCCTTAAACGTCGGTTAGATGACGTTATCGGATCCTAACCCTACCCCAGACCTAAACCTACCCCGTCACCTAACGGACGTTAAAGGTAAAGCGTCAGTTGTATGACGGCCTGGGATCGTCATGTAACCGACGTTTAAGGGTACGTATGGTCAAAAGACGTCCCAAGACGTCAGTTATATGACTTCTTGGGATGAGACTGTGTTATTTTAGCGTGCCGTTATGTGGCTGCTAGGGTGTGTTCTTGGTCAACGCATTCTCACCCCAAGGCGTCACCTTTGACCATGCTTCAATATTTGACGTTTTAGGCGCCCTTTAGCGTCACTTACATGACGCGATCCTACGGCGTCATCTAACTGACGCTAAAGGAAAGCGTCAGTTAGAGGACGCGGTTAGGTTTAGGTGTGGGGTGGGGGTAGGGTACACGCGATCCTAGGGCGTCATCTAACTGACGCTAAAGGGCGCCTAAAGCGTCAGATATTGAAGCATGTCCAAATGCTTCCCAAGGCGTCAGTTAGGTGACGCCTTGGGAGTGAGAATGGGCTGTCTTGGTTGTTATGGTGTTGCAGTGGAGTTGTTGCGGTTTTTAGTATGTTGATAAGTGGATGCAAGAGTATTTTGGGTGATTGCCATGTAGTTGCAGTGTTTATTCTGAACAGAGTGCATTAGCACCCATCACCTTTTTCAATGGGGATGGTTCTGAAAAAGTATTTTTCCCATTCATTTTTCCCATAGGGCTTTTTTTTTAACAAGTCCTGGTTAAGCAGTTATAAGCCGTGAACCACGGCAATCGGCTAAGAGGAATATCACAGCACTACAAACTTTGATTTGAAGCAAAAAAAAGTATAAGAAAATAGGACAAATATACAAAGACTGTGTTCTTAAAGGGTTGGTTCACCCAAAAAGTGAAAATTCTGTCATTATTACTCACCATTATGTCGTTCCAAACCTGAAAGACTTTCGGAACACACACGGAGATCTTTTTTGATTAAATCTGACAACTTTCTGTCCCTCCATCCACACAGCCACCACTTTGACGCTTAAAAAAGTGCATAAAGAGATCTTAAAGCTACACTGTGTAACTCTTTTAGTTTATCCTTAGCTAAAAACACTTAGTTCTTTCAAAAATGTATGTGCTCATTTAATGTATATTTACTTCGTTCAAGTAATAAAGTATTCTCGTGAGTGTATAATATGCCATTGAAAATACATACGGGTAAGGGGTTCTAATGTCGGTCACCATGTTGCCCCTCCATCTTGAAAGTACATTAGCCAAAGAGGGACATACCCGTTAATTCAAGTTTCGCCTTTCGCCGTTTGAGTTAACACTCATGGACGAGGTCGAACTGGAAGCCATGTTAATCTTGGACTACATTGGCCACCGTAGGAGTTAAAACGAAATTGGAATTGAGAGGAACAGAAACTAATATTGACTGGATGGTCATATACCTTTTCACCACTAGATGGGGGTAAAAATCACACAGTGTAGCTTTAAAACTTATCAATATGAATTGAGTGATTAAGTTAAATGTTTTCTGAAGCAACGGGATCGTTTTATATGATAAAAAGATCAAATTTAGGCCTTTATTCACATGTAAGCATTCAACTCATACATTAATTGTGGTAAACGGAGGCTTATCCATGTTCGCTTGACGTGCGAGAATCAATGAGGTTCATTCTCGTGTGTTACGCAGCACGTTTGAGCTTCCACAAGAACCAATTCTCGTGTGTTACACACAAGCTGTCTATGGAGGGACGGGAAGCTCTCAGATTTCATCAAAACATATCTTTATTTGTGTTCTAAAGAGGAACGAGCTAATGAAATCTTGGGTAATGTATTTTTTCACCAGAAATTCTGCTGTTAAACACTGTTAAAAAATAATTTCCCTATGGAAATATGAATGAGTTATGAGTTTTTGATTACCGGAACCTTACTGTTGCACTATTGAGTGTTTTAGCTTGTTGCTTTGCAGTTGCTAGGATGTTTTTTGTGGTTGCTACTTGCTAGGGTGTTGCAGTATAGGATTGTTGGTGATTTTCTGGTGTGGTTTTCTGGGTGTTACTTTGAGATTGTGGTTCCTAAAAATAAATGGTCATGGAGAAGGACTTAAAAGAGAACAGACAAGTCATAAGAGACTTACAAAAAAATATGTTTTATTTATATCAGTTATTTATTCTCACATTACACCAATCTACTGAAACTGTTTAATTCCCACTGTTTAAATTTACGTCCAACAGATCCAACTTGTACCAACATGCAAATCCACACTCTTATTCACACATACACAGAGGTGCCCACACACATTACCGCACATGTGTATAGATACACACACTGACACACGCAAATCCCTGAGCGATTCTTTTATATTTAGGAAGCGTAGCATTTCCCCAGACCGACTAACTAACCATGCAATTGACATCTTAGAAGCTCTTCCTCTCTGCCAGTGCCACAAAGTGACTCCTTAATTACGTTCTTCTCTGTGGCGTTCATGGCCAGACTGCTGCAAAACACAAGGCCATGATAAAGGCACTATTATTGGACCGGAATCAGGCTTCCGTATCATGCCTTGTTAATATCCTCTGAGTCTTCTTACCGCAGGGAAATCGCACTGTAAAATGTTGAGCATGAAGGACCTCTGATAAAGGACTGGAAGTTGTGATCGCTGTGTGAACTGAGACAAGAGCAACTTCTAAACAGAAAGAGTAAAAAAGCATGATTCTGTTTCACAACAAGACGGCAGATCAGACAAGCGTATATTATAATAATGATAAAAATAATAATAAAAAATGTAAGTTGTGGTCTAGTAAAAATTCGCTAGATACTGTGTCAGCCGTCCAAGTCAGGCATGTATTAAGAGGAACTGTGATTATTTTGTATGCCCTTGCATGGATTGATTTTCTTGCAGAACTATTTCTATTTATTTAGTTATATATGAAGAGTTCAGATGCAAAATCCTCTAAGTGTCATTTGAAATTTTCTTCTAAAATGATCATTTTTATCAAGCTTGTATATTTAAGTTCAGTAATTTCACTTAAATGGCAATGAAGATTACCTATTAATTGTCATTTAAGTGAAATTACTGAACTTAAATACTGTATACAAGCTTGATAAAAATGGTCATTTTAGAAGAAAATTTCAAATGGCATTTAGAGGCTTTTGCATCTGAACTCTTCATATATATATATATATATACATACATACATATAGTTTTTAATAAAATGTAATCAAATAATATAAATCATAGTTGTTATTAATTTTATTGCTTGTATTATATGGAAACTATTTCATCCCTTTTACAGAAAAAGGCAGCTTAGACCTTTTTTAAGATAAATTGTGTTCCACGGAGGAAAAGTTTTTGAGTGAAATAAGTGTGATTAGATTCCTATTCATTTAAAGAACATGTTGCTCATCTCTGTACATACCTTTACTCTCAGAAACCATTCCTCAATGTCAGCCACATGAATAAAACGGCAGACAAACACCTAGTCTTGGAAAGAAATGGAAAGCGAAAAGATGAAGCCACCCATGCATTAATACAGAACATACGGATGATGTTTTTCCCTGTGTAGCTGCAGCCAAATGACAGTGCCGCTCCAGTGCCTGCAGAAGAGTCACATGATGATGTGTCGAGGGGGGGTTTGGTGCCTTGTCTCTGGCAGACAGACTCTGTGCTCACCCACAGCAGGTTGGCACTGAGATATCATGCGGGATGAGGCTCGTCTCTTGCAAATAACTGCTGCGGACCATCGTAGAGCTGGAACAACACCTGTGTGTCCACCAGCTGTTTGTTTGCCATGGACCCGACACACACCCTTATCCACAGGGCACTGACATGCTGCGTTTGATAGCGGGGGAACGGCGGCATCTGTGCGTGTGTGTTTTTTTTTTTCTGAACGTTTATTGGTGTGTGGGTGCTTGCCATCTGTACTTCGAGTAATTGCTGGTATTTATATGATATTAATTGTATACTGAGCACTGTGTGCTTTCAAAGCTAGTTTAAATTGAACGGTTTTAAGAGATGCTAGATGCACGAGAGAACTGTGTGCACGGAAATCAATCAGCTAACCATCTGTGTCGGCTTGTAGTGTTTTATACGCTTTTTGAACTTATTGGTTCCCACATCAGTCACTAAAAGGACCGTTGTCCTCTATCACATCAAAAAACTGTCCTTTTGAGTGCAAAACCCAGAATATTAGGTTAGCTAGAAGTGGCCTAAGGTAATATCCCGTTGTAACATCAATTAGAGTTCCCATTATGTGTGGCCTAACACTAATTACTGCAATTATTTCCTGCTAACAGTTATGATCCCTGTAGTGGCTACGCTGAGATGGTCTCTCATTTTTTTAAGCGTTTGGGAAATGGCACTCTTGGTCCACCATGGCTTAGTTTCCCCCTGCTGGGGTTCATCCATCGGGGACATCCATGTGCTTCCTTGCACGTTACAGTAATGACCTTCACGGTTTTCACACAACTGTGAAGACCGGTGGCTGCTCTGTTTTCAGATTGTACTTGTGATGCCTAAAACCAGGCCAGTGGTTGCATTTAATGGTACCCGCTGGTATTGCTGTCTAATCAGCCCCCTCCGTACCTCACCAGTCACGGCTGCGGAAATGAAACATTAAACATTTAATGGGAGATTAAAACCTCCATTAGTCTGAAGAGTGCTAAAATGCTGGGGGAAAGTGGTTGAGTTTCCAGATTTTAGCGTGTCCTAGTTTATCACATGAAGGTCAGAGCCAATCAACATGTGTGTCAGCAAATAACGATAAGAAGTGAAGCCAGCACTGCATAGATATGGGGATAAATAAAGGCTGAATGGATATTCTAATCATAGTGTTTACATACAGAATTGGTATTCCTGAAATGTTCTTAAAAAAAAAAGTGAAGAAATCAACTTTATTAATTTTCCAACCATTTTAATAATTTTTATTTTGTCTGTCTGGCTGTCTGAAATTCTCAGATCTATCTATATTTATATATATATTTTATTATTATTTTTTTTTTTAAAGAAATTAAAGCAGCACTATGTCATTTTTTTCAACCTTTATAATATTTTTCCAAAACCCTTGCCATGGTACATTGACTTTCAATATTAGCCTGATGTGGTCTGTATCGCTTTTACAGGCATTATCTATATTTATATAAAGTTTTTTTTTTCTTTTAAAGAAATTAAAGCAGCACTATGTCGTTTTCTTTCAACCTTTATAATATTTTTCCAAAACCCTTGCGATGGTACATTGACTTACAATAGTAGCCTGATGTGGTCTGTATCGCTTTTACTGGCATTCTGTAACTACGGGGAGCAGGTAGGAACCCGAGCACAAAAAGAAATACAAAATTCGACTAATTTACGGCATGCGCCACTTCCCCCACTTCCTCAAATTCCGACGCGAGAGCCCAACGAGCATTTTTTTTTTTTTACCTCTTTTGTCATCCCTGAAGCAGCAAGTAAAACCAAATCATCAAACAGAGCGCGCGGGCGATGAGTTTACTGTTGATAATGTGTTGTGTAGCTCGCCGCATCCAATGTAGACTGCATTGCTTTCTTTTGAGGGCGCTTGACACACTAAAGCATCCCCGTAGAAGCTTGTGGCAGCTCGAGATGTGAAAGTATACTGATTACTGAGTTTGGTAGAGGCTACATTCTTGCAAGTAAATAATACATGATTAGACCAACAAAATAATCGATCAGGATTACTATCCTATGTCTGCAGGCTTATAGTCATGTTTGTTACTTATTTTTTCTGGTGACAGTGTCTTGCCTCAGGCTATAATGCAAATCGATTTTTCAAATATGCAGATTCATCTTTGGTAGCTTGATATTATAATATTGACAACATGGCTATTATCTACCAAGAAACATTGAATTGAATTGGCATATCCATTATGTAAAACACTAGCCAATAGGCTAACGTTACTATAAAGACACTGGCTTGTAAACATGAGCTATGCAATCTTTTAACGTTTGAAATAAAATAAATAAAGCCCATGACTCTATATTTATAAGACATGCTGAAATATATGCCAATGTACCTGGGTTGAAGACGTTTCACGCGCAACACTGGAGTCTGCCCAGGATGTGAAACAACAAATGCACGTGTGTATGCCCTAGTGTAACCAAGACGGATTTTATGACCGTAGTGGAAGACAATACTTTTCCCCAACTGTGGGGGTATCCCGAGAGCAAAATTTCGAAAATCACAGAATGCTGCTTTAAAACTTTCACTGAAATTGTTAGAAGGAAGACCACTTAAATTTCAGTATGCATATATTGTCTGTTAAAATCTGTCTTCCAATTGGTTTTGTCTTCCTTGCAGAGTGTAAGAGTTGCCTTTCCAGAGTGTCTAGGTTTTGATACTTTTAAGTGATGTTTGATGGATTTTAAATTTTAAGAATAAATGCATCTGTGTGTGTGAGTTGCCTTTACAGAGTGTCTAGGTTTTGATACTTGTGAACTGACTGAAAAAAAGACACAGCTGATTGTCATGAAAACAGCAAAGCAGCTTTCAGAATTTCATTTAAGCTGAAGGCTAAAGCCCAAGCTTGGCAAAATATTTAACGCTGTTAATTTTCTTCCTTTCAAGCACTAATACTTGTAAAAAAATAAAAATAAAAAAAAAATGAAAATCTAGTCAAAGATCCCTGAAATGTTCCAGAATGCTACTTATTGCTTAACAAGCAACTCATTTGTCAGGCATTCCACTTTATTATACCAGGCTAATCGATCAGATTACCAGTTGAAACCCATGGCTAGACCAGCATCTAACCAGCATGCAGTTTTTTCAGCTAAAATTACAATAATTCTTTCTTGAATGTACCTTTTGTGAACAATTATCAAGCCAGCAACGTACAGGTGATCCCAAACAACCAGTCAATCAGATCCAATGATCCTTGAATGTTACATAATTGTGTAATTGAGCTTTTGTTCAGAGTGAGGCTTCATGAAGTAAGTGTGAGGTGTCCGTGCTTAGTTGGAAGTAGCACTGGAGGCGTTCACAGGTCTGCCCAGTGGTTGAAGGCTTTATCTCAGCGACTTAACGATGATGGATTCCTGCAAGGTCACTCTGTAAATTGGCATAATAACCACAGTGCTTGAGAGGATAAAATCAATACAGACTGAAATGCTGCGCATACGCAGCAGGTGTTTACGAAAATCTGTCCGAGTGGAGAAATGCTATTGACTTGCTATAATTGTGTTATAATGTCTTATGAGTTTAACTGAAGCTGAGGGACAAATTGTGGTCTGTTGCATGGAGACCCTTTAAAGTAGCCTGACTTCGTCATATTCTTGTCGGAATATGAGTCTGAAACTGCTCCGTAGGGCTTTGATTATGAGGCGTAACTGAAAAAAAAAACTGTACTCAATTGGATAGTCGGACAGACCTACAAACAATCAGAGCAATGCAGTAAGTCAACTACTTTGCATACAGTTGTAAACTACAGAACTTACTTATTTTAGAAGTAAAATAGCGAGTGTTGCTTCTTTTACTTGGTCCTCCATGAGTGCGACCAAAGGAGAAACCACAACGACCACAGGCTTTTTATTACGTCCCATCTTCTTAGCGACTGCCAGAGCCAGCTGATAAGTTACACTTTTACCGAATCATGTAGGAAGGACGCCAAAAATATCTTTCCGATCGACAAATGCCTTGATTACAGTTTTCTGTTCGTCTATTAAATTGAATGCACTGTCGATTTATTTTACAACAGATGCGACAGTGGAATCTATACATCTCAATTCTCCAGCTGCAGTCACCTTTGAGGGAAACCAGTTAAGCGCTCTTTGATAACGTGATGATTACGTCCCTGAAGATCACCTGTCCATCATCGTATAAAGCCCGCCCTGGCAATTTGATTGGCCCGAACATTTTTTGCCTGATCATAATTAGGTGGATCGTCCTCAATCGATCGAGTCCGGACCGAACTTCCCGACCAAAAAATGTTGTGGGCGGGGTTCGGGCTGGCATCCAGGCTACCTTTAACTCTTTCCCCGCCAAACACGGAATTTTCCGTGTTTAATGAAAAAACGCATCTGCGCCAAACACGGAATTTTCCGGGTATCCGTGTTTTAGGTGGTATACGGTAAGGAAGACCCACGCGCATGTCCTGAATGATTGCGCAACTCTTTGTTTAGAGAAACAGATTGCAATCGTCTCAAACAGTGGAGTAGTGAGAATGTATCAGACAGACAATGCAGAGGTATATGGCTGAAGTACTGGAGGTTAATGGACTCGGAGTCCGATCACTCTTTATTTGATAATTCTGAATCTGATCGGGACGAAGTAGTCAGTGAGAGAGATGCACATGTTCATGCTAGCCATGGACGTGCCGCAGATAGATCGTATAATATTATGACACTATAATATGTATGTGTGTGTGCAGGCATTTATGTGTGGCTGTCTAAATATGAAGGTGTAATTGTCAAATTATTTCTCTCTTTGTGCACATTTACCACGTTGTAATATGTATTTGTGTGTGTGTGTGTGTGTGTGTGTGTGTGTGTGTGTGTGTGTGTGTGTGTGTGTGTGTGTGTGTGTGTGTGTGTGTGTGTGTCTAGGCCTGTTTATTGTAATTCCAATTATTCATTATTCACAGGTAGAACACAGAGAGGCAGAGGCAGAAGTTTTATTGCAAAAGTTACATTTCCCTTACATCCTGGGAAATTTGATATATTTTACATTTATTTTATGTTTTTAATTTATTTTGGAAAGTTTTATATATGAAGGAAACAACATCTGAATGTATTCTGCTTTTAAATGCACTTGTTTGATAAAAACACCTTTTTCTCAGTTTTTTGTCCAAAATGTTGTTTTTGACAAAACCTACCTCTGTTCAAGAGGCAATAAAAAAAGAACAGATGAAGATAAAATAAAAACGTTTTTTTTGCCTAAAAGCAGAGGCTCAGATCTTTATTTTTATATATATCATCTTCATATATTCATGGAAGAAAATATTCAGCGGGGGCATTCAAATTTAGCGAAAATCGTCAAAAACCCTGGCGGTGGCTGGCAACTTTTTTTAAAAACGCTGGCGGGGAAAGAGTTAAAGGGGACATATCATGCAAAATCCACAATCCACTTTTTTAGCCCTTAAATGCACTTTGTTGTATATTTGGAGTGTTTATAAGTACAGAAAAGATGAAATTATTCTCTTCAGGTGCTTTGTTTATATCTTTATATTCTATTTTGGTCATATTTTGCAACCTGTTCCAATTTTTCTGTTCTATGACGATTTTTTAACAATTACGTCACAGTATTTGCAGCTGAACCGACAAATAAGGACATTGACTACCGGCCCAACACTTCGAGCAATCCGCCATTAATATTTCTCGCTCCGATTTCCAAGCTCAATGATGAGCAGAAGTTACGAGAGGGCAAATCCAAATGTTCGGTTGTCCGATTTAAAAAATTCAATTCTTTGAGTTCTCTTCACCGTTCAAAAGCCTTCCCGATTATTATTATTAGTTTCTTTGACGAAAAACGACACTATTCTATCGCCCTAATCCTCCTTCTCTTCTTGGGGATGGGCTCTATGCACGGCGGTATTTCCGGTGAAGCATTAGGGATGCTCGATAACTTCCGCCGATCGTAGAGTCCAATGCAATACCGAGAATTTATATTGAATTTTATACTCCATGGTTATACTAAAGAAACGTTAGTCACAAAAACAGATACAACAGACACCCCTCGTTGTGTTTATGCTTCTTTTTAAAATTATATTAAATAAATATAACTATATATAAAATTACATCTAAACGTATGTACGTTTCATTTCAAAGACTGGAGGACAGTACATTTTGAAGACTCTGCCATAATCCCGTTTTCCTCGGTTTTCCTCCGCTTTAATCTACACAACCGGAAATGGACGAGCATCCTTGCGTCAAATGCGGAATTTATGCGTGCATATAGCCCATATATATAGCCCTCTTCCATATTAAATGTATCTGGTTCGTTGATAGCATAGGGTTGATAGACGCTGGCTTATTCTTCAACTCCGACTTCGCGTGCAGGCGCCGTGAACGAGCGCAAAAACAAACAACACCCCCGTCTGTCGGTGATTGGTTAGAACACTCTTTATTTTGATTTTGAGTGGTGGTTGTTCCCATTTGTTTTTGTGTGCAGATCTTTGTGATCCTTTGTGTTCCTTTGACTATCCCTTTAATATATATTATAAGTAATATGTTATTATGTGCATCAGAGAATCCAACATAAGCCATTTTAGCTTAGTTTTGTGACATTAAGTAAAGTACCAAGTAATTTCAGATGATTATAGTGTGTGTTGTTTTAGTTGCTTTAAATGGTTTTTAAGTGATGTTTGATGGACTTTAAATTTTAAGAATAAATGCATCTGTGTGTGTGAGGGAGCAACATGTGTTTTGGTGACACATTTAAGTTGTTAGAACAAAGTGAAAGATGTGAAAGCTATTGTAGTCATCTTACAACAGCTGTGTGGAAGCACTTTGCATAAGAAAAAAGTTTAAAGAGATACATTTCAGGAATGTAAAAAAAAAAAACTAAAAAAAATTATCAAGAAAAAAAAAGAAGTAATTTGACTATCAAATCAGCAGAAAAAAAAAATAGATTCTGAAGATTAAAGGCTAAAAATTAAAAGATTAAAGATCAATGCATCCCAGCTGAATAAGTATCAGATTCTTAAAAAAATAAATTAAATAAATAAAAAAATCAGTAGTGCATTATCTCCAGCCTGTGCCAGTGTGTATTATGTATGCCAATCTGAGGTGGTCAATAGATTTCTACAACCACTATTACTATTACCAATTACCTGTAAAGCAATTAAAACAATGAATTCCAGTCTGAAATGCTTTGCTTTATTCGGAAAGAAAGGCGATCTTTTGCTGACGTGAGCTCTTTCCGTATAGCTTTGAGCTATAGGATCCATTATCTCTGAGCCTAAATACATCATCATTTTGTCAAATGCGGATGGAACCTCTCTTGAAATTAGTGGATCGTCATGTCACTTAGAAGGTTCTTTGAGAAGTAATGATTTGATGAGTAAGAAAAGAGGAACAGATAGGAGAGGAGGGATAAGTGTCTCTAGACAGCTCTCCTGTAGATGCTAGATCTTAAGATGTCTCTCCACTGCTAGAGCCACATGTTTCAAGTGTCTCTCTGGAGATTCATGTCTCAACACACAAACACACACCTACACTCAGCGAAAAGGGTCTCGTGGGAGCCCATCTGGGCTGACAACAGAACACACACACACACACACCACCTGATAACTTTTTTATAAAATTATAATTGGAAATGTCTGATAATGTGCTGCTTCCACACATTTTAGATTAGGTGACTAATAGCTGTGAATTGAAATAGATGCGTCATTTTTATGCAGTCAAGATGTTCCAAAAAAGCAAATTATACTATTTCAACTTTTTTTTTTAATGTTATTTATTTTCAAATTATTTATCTCTCTATTAATTATTTCTGTACACTTTCAGCAGCAGAATCACATGGCTCATGGCTGAGCTGCAATTTCACAGTTTCACATTAACGGATCGGTGAGTGTAAACCAGCTTTCATGGCATGAGGATAAAGGGGTGGTACTTTCGAGGGGGATTTCTGATTAATCTGAGAGGCAGGTGGAGGGCTGAGTAGCCAAAAAAGAAATAAAGAAAGAAAGTTTGATTGCGGTGCAAAGACGGCCTTGAATTCCTCCGATGGAGTGCGCCCGTGCGAGAAGAATAACCAGACAGTTGTCCACTTCATTTACGAGTGGCTTTGGAGATATGTCCACTGACAGGTGATGTTCACCTCCGAATCTCTCTCCTCTTTTCTGCTTGGCTGGCCAGTAATTTACTGGGCATTGGTGAGCAAGACACGCTGCCCTGCACACAGGAAACTGTCAGTTTTATTTTTCACCTTTTGTGTTTTTTGCTTTTTCTCTCTGTGATTTTTTTTTTTCTTTTTTCTGAAGATAACATCTCTTCCTCAGCCTTTCAAGTAAAACTCAATATGTGCCAACAGACACGTATAAATATTATATGATGAAAAGCAGCTCTTGTGTTTTATAAATACACTTTTGTCTTTAATGCTTATTTCAAGAATCCTCTTATTTGCGGCTTTGAGAACTGAATGGTTTTTTTGTTGGGTTGAAGAGTAACAAATTCCAGGAAGTGTAGCTTGTGTGAATGTATTTCCCATTTATTTTCCTTAATGTCCTTGGATGCTTTTGTGCCACACACTTTTAGAGCAAACACTTTTCAGAGGCTTGTTTTTGTTCAGATGCAAAGTGAGAAGATACAGTAATTCTATTTAAACTATGGTGCTGTTGAATGCTTGAATCTGATTGGTTGACGTGCATTCATTTTCTTGGAAACACATGGCTGAAGTACTTCCAGGCAGGTCTTGATGCATTGCTTATTATGTCGATATTACTTTGCCAAATGATTTCAGGTATTTTGAAGGTCCTTACAACAGCAAAATAACCAAAACCAACAATGACACTGACCAAGGAAATGAATACAGTAAACAATATAAAAACGACAAATTTATTGCCACATATTATGTACGGAAAGCTTTTTCTCCTGCTCTCTCTCCCACTCAAACACACCCAGAAATGTGTTGTTATCGCTGCTCTAACGATTTTATTTATAAAATAGGACGCGGATAGCGTGTCAAATTCGTGTCTACCGCGTCTAGTTTGACGCTTGACCACTTTGTGTTAATTCAAAAGTAAAACAAAAGTTTGAAGCGAAATTTACGCGCGTCAGAATCGAAACCCGTTGGCGGCCATGTTTTTTATGTTGATCGAGCATTCATCGAGAGAATCACCACACTGTATTTTTTTCTGGAGAGCAGAACAGTGGCGTGGGGATCATCGTCGCTATATTTGTGTCCACCGGACCCTTCAGAGGCGAACCGTTTGGCGAGTTTCACCATTTGCTCGCTCCAGGAGCTGCGCCTGGATGACGGCCGCTGTCAGCGGTACTTCCGGCTGTCCCGTGTCCAGTTTGATGACCTGTTGTCCCGCATCGGAGTGAGGATCACCCTCGCCCTCATCCATCTAATCTGTCATTTCATTTGTTTTGATTATAAATAGAGCCAGCCTCCAATAGTTATTAAACTGCCCTGTGATTTTTTGCTATTCGCGTCCTGTGTGAACGCACCATAATAGCTACTTGACATTTCTTCACTAGCGAGGTATTATTGGCGCTGTTCCAGCCCGTTCTCATCCCAAGGCGTCATATACTGACACTTTTGACATTTCGTCTATATCCAACGCACATGGTACCCTTTAGCGTCAATATTAGACGCAGATATGGGCCAGAAAGCGCCTCCTAGTGGTCTAACCCTAAACCTACACCAGAACTAAACCTACCATAACCGAACAAAGCTCTCTCCGAGTTATATTGACGCTAAAGTGTGCCATGTGCGTTGGATTTAGACGAAATTTCAAAAGAGTCACTATATGACGCCCTAGGATGAGAATGTGTTAGCCGTTCTTGAAGCAGATAAACTTGCTGTTTAGCGAACACTGTTGAGAGGCTTTACCTCCTTGGGATTTTTAGCCATCTCTTGACCTTTTTGTGTAATATGCATCAGACGATCAGTGGGCGGTCTGTTGATGTGCTGTCTGAGACTGGAACTATTTAATTTGCCCTTACTAATTTATTTATGGAATATTCTGATTAAAATGTATTTCTGTTTTTACTGTGTCTGTGTCTTTTACAGCATGTGTGCCTTTACTTCGGGGAGTGATTCCCTAAATGAAGATGTATTCATGCACACTTCCAGAGTGGATTGTTTTGTCATGCCCCTCTTTAAAAAGTGGAAAAATGGCACTCTTCCATCTCACTTGCCCCACCGGTCTCTAAAGGGGTAGTGATATTGGATAAGGGAACTGCTGCTCTCACATAAAGAGACTTGCAGGTCGAGATCGGAGCCGGTCTTTGAGGCTTTCTCGGGTGACGGCATCCACCACACAAATGTGAATGAATAATGCCTATAGAGAGGCAAGAGCCATTGCTCTTGCATGAAACACCTTACAAAGCCCTGGTGACTTTTTTTCAACGCATTTCAGTTAGCAATTATTTTTATCTGGCTGCTGCTATAAAGGATCTTCCTCTACTCTCATTTTCACTTTTTCTTGATTTATTCCATCACCTCTCTCACCACTTCTTTTTCTTTTAAAGTCCCACTATTAATACCTGAGTGGATTAGTATTTTATGAAAAGAGAGATTTAGATGCATTTTTGTTGTTTTTTTTCCCCTTTATCTCTTTTCTTTAATTTTATCTCTCAGAACTCTCAAGTTGAGCGTTTATGGTCATGGAGAAAGCTAATGTTTTTACTTTCACTAATTACGTGCACTTCATACATATTCATAAAGATTAATGAGCCTTTTAAAATGCAGGTAGTAATCTAATCAATAAGTGTTCAATCATGATGCTTTCGGCATGCCAAATATCCCCACGGTACTTAGATGAAAAGTGAGGTTATGTTGAAAACCCACTCAGTCTTGTCTAATGGATGGATAGATTGTAAATCTGTATTGTGACTGGTTCGAGCTGTTATGGTTTGATTTATCATATTTTGTATAATCAGTAAATTAGCTGTTTAAGATGTTAGTTGGGAACCTGCTGCACCAGCACATTTATCCACACTGCAAGTTGTAAAATAAGAGTAAACATGACAGTAGAATACGTTAACATAGAAGTTACAATGGTGAAGAAAATCCCAAACTTGTTTAAAATGGCAGAGGCTTGTGTTCGCACATAACAGGGCTGTTGCCTCAGGTCTGGTTCCTCATGTTTTCGTATGGCACTTTGATAATGGAAGTAGTTCCTACAATTTTTAAAGGAGTCAATGGATGGAAAAATAATGTAGAAACTAGATTTCCTTAAAAATATACTTATAACTACACTTCAGAGGCCTCAGGAGTCGTTTTTGTGAGAAAATGTTACTTCCGCATCTGCAAAATGGGCGTGACAGGCGTGACGTAACGGGCGGGAGAGCGGATGATTCATACAAACAGGAAAATAATGGATCACAATGACATTTCGGACGTGGAGGAAATTGTTCATACTTACAGCCATACAATTATGAGCCTACATTTCTGCTACACACAACCGTGTTTACTGATGTAGCCGATGTGGAAGAGAAATCCCGTCTCTTCACCTGCACAAACCGCAACAGGCAAAAAAAGATCCCTTTCATGGCATAAAATGACGTGATGTTGAAAAAAAAAACGCTCACTTTATCTACTAAATTAGTGCCCTCATGTCATTTTAAAACATTTTAAAACCTGAATTAACTTTAACATTATGGTATTTTAATTCAAGGTTATATAGTAATTTAGTTTTTTTTTATGATTTTATTTATTTATTTATTTTACCTGCATTATGCTCTTTAAAGAGACCAATAGTTTGCAAAACGTTTGCTTCATAACCCAGCAAATATCACAGTATCAAAGTAATATTGCACGGAAATTATTTTCAAGTTCATCAGAGTGTTTTGCTGTTTCAATTTACAGTTTACTTTAACTTTTTATCGTCCCATTATAGCCTCTCTCTGCAAAAGAGACAGGAAATGAGTCTAGCACTTAGGCTAGCTCAGCTGCTCTTCAATGCTTCTTTGAAATATTTAAAGTCCATACAGACACACAGCAGATGTGAACAGGTTTTGTGGATTAGATATTGTCTCACTGGAGTTCCCTAGCAAGCTGTCCCAAGTCCACTTTCCTTTAACGCTGGCTGTACATTTTGATGTCTGCATAGTAAGACATACAAGATCATTTTATTTAGCTTTCAAAATAACTTTTATTCTCTATAGGAGCCATAAGGCACGACTTCGTCTGTTCTCTCAAGAGCAGTTCAAGCCATTAAACATTGAGATCTAGGATATGCACTACAGTTCCCGATGCAAGGATAGATGCCTAGCTGGTAAAGAAAGCACCTCTGCTTGTTTTGCTACAAGTAGCAAGTGCTGAACACTGTTGGTCTCTTTATTTTGTACATTGAAATCTGTAGGACTATTTCCATCACCACAATGGCAAACAGAAACATTAAAGGGACACTCCACCCATTTGCATAAGCTTTACATTGTTAGAAACCTAAACCCAACAATTAACGTTGTTGTTAAAGACTACAAGCACTAGTTCCCCTTTCAAACCATAGGGGGTTGGACCTAAACCTAAAACAGACCTATCACCGATCAGTGCCAGTGCGTTTGATTTCACCATCAGAAACTTTTTGAAAATAAGGACGAAGGTACTGAATACGCAAACGGATGCATTATGGAGGATTGGGATTACACATGTTAGCCAGTTTTTTGGAAGCTAAGCTAGCAGGCTCTTGATCGGTGGAGAAAGCTGAGTAGTAGGGGTTACCATCCCCCCTTTCTGGCCGTTGATGTCCGGGATTCAGCTTTTGCTTTCTGCAGTCGCCATTCATTGTTTAGGCTACATGCACAGCTTTTGTTTCAATCTTACTGAATTCATTCTGATTGGTGAATCTGAATGTAGTCTAAACAAGTGATCGGTTGATGTGCGTTTTAACATTGCAAAGAAAATTTCCGCTCCTCCAAGAGGGATATGAGACCAGTGCGTCTCACAGTTGTCGCTCATCGGTAATCACGCCACTGGCCTCGCGCGGTTCTACCGCGGCCCTCACTCGTCCTGTTCGCCACAGTAAATATAATGAATGGTGACTGTAGAAGGCAAAAGCTGAATCCCAGACATTTTGGGCGATCTCGAAACACATTTGCGGACAAACTAATCACGGAGACTCACTAGTTGCATAGACTTGTTGTTTAACCACTGGGCTCTGTTACCAGTTGGCGTGGCCTAGGGCAGCAAAGCAAGTGCATTCTGGGAGTTGTTGTTTTTCATCCACATAAGCCAAAAATACATTTTCTGGCTTTTCTCAGTCTAGAAAGCTCCAAATTCAAAAATAATTTCAATTTTTTTCTACATAAATGACTCATTTTAAAAACACATTCATCTTTACAGAGGTGAAGTATCCCTTTAAGAACCAGGCGTAAGAGTTATCACCACTATACAACTACGGTACAAGCCAGTGCCTTAACTAGATTCGGATCGTCTCAGCATACACAAAATTGTTTAACTTTATTTAATGCATTCTACTCATGTTTGTACTTATTTTAGTCATCCATCGTTCTCTTTCTTTCAAAAGTCTGTCCACCATCTGTTTTTGTGTTTGAGGGTCAAATACAAGTGCCTTTTTCATATGGCTCTTTTATTCATGAAAGCTGACCATTCTTGACAAATATCTGTCTTTTGACAGACTTGCTAGATTCAAACAGATCTAATTACCTTTTCTATAGTTGTCTGTATGCTTCTCTTATAGTCTCTCTGTTATTTGTACAGCCTTTTTTTCTGACTATAAAATCTCATAAAACCGAGGGTCACGGGGGGGTCTGTCATGTGAAGAAAATTCACCTTCAGGCCCATTTCCTGAAGATTTCTATTGGGAGAACCTCTCAAAATCTTCCATCCCCAGAGGACTGGAGTCTCGGAGGAGATGAGTACTGTATCTCTCTAGAGAACACATATCAAACCCCTTCCATATGTGTAGCTCTCTTTACTTATTCACTACCTCTTTTAATATAATATTACAACACCATTTTTTTGTTTGTTTTGTTGCATTAAAAGAGACCAAATTTGATAGAGCTCCCATCTCAAAGGGACATTGTCTCCTGGATATGAATCAATCTTCTTTCTCTGGTGCTAGTACACCTGATATGTAAATATACCCTTGGTTTTGTTGTTAGAATACAGTTGAAAAATCTTGTGTAACAGAAAATGGGTGAATATTAAGCCTGGAATATGTTACTTTTGCACTAATTTTCAGTCTGAATGGGCTGATGCTAATTGCCAAAAGAAGGTATTATGCAGTCGGAGTTGAAAGATTTGACAGAAAGTCAGGTAGTGCGTGACGGCCACATAATTTTTACCATTAGACTGAGTCCAATCGGAGGATATCAAACATGTTTGATATATTTTGATATCTGTGCACACATACTGTGCTGTGTTCTGGCCACTCAGTGGATATGTTCATAGAAAGCCTGAGCATGAAATCATATTCTGTGCAGAGAAAAATGGGAAGAGAGGACTGTAGTTTTGAATTCTGTTTTACAACGACATAATGAGCTAATGAGCATGTCGTAATAGTGTCTAGGAGCTAATTTTGGCTATAGAAGCCATTGATGTGAACATCTATAATTTTCACTGTTGTGAAGACCCCCATTTTCTCATTCTCTCTCTTCCTTCTCCTTTAATAAGTCATTTTCATCCAAATGAAACGACTGTCTGCTCACACACACCAATTTTCGCTTGGGAAAATTTCGATGGATGCTAGCAGAAACCACTACCTCGCTGGTTTATTGAAACAACAGGCATTGCAGTGGGCTGAAATGAGGAGGAATATTTCTACAGGCATACTGGGATGTGTCGCTGCCTCTTGCTGTGACCCTGTCAGGAGAATTTAACCTTACCGGGAGGCTTTAACATGAACATGGATCTTTATAATCTTTTGAACCGTGTCAGTGGCAAAATGTCATGAAGATGTTCATCATGATACAAAGCACTGTGCACAGCAGTCTGAAAAAAAAAAAAACCTGTAAATCCTGCAAAGATAAGAAACTTTCACAAACATATCAAGAGTGTAACGGTTCAGTAATTGTTGTGCTGAATGAGATTTTTAATCTTTGACACTGAAGTTTACACTCTGAAGGGTGCAGAAAAGATTTAAGTTACATCTGTAGAATATTAGCCTGACTTCGTCATACTCATATTCTGGCCAGAATGTGAGTCTAAAACTCTTCCGTAGGGCTTTGATTATGAGGCGCGTCTTAACCGAACCAGGAAAAAACAAACAAACAAATAAACTCTGGTCTCAATTGGATAGTCGGTAGACCTACAACCAATCAGAGCAATGCAATAAGTCAACTAATTTGCATATCACAGTTGTTAACAGAACTTACTTTTTTTTAGAAGTAAAATAACGAGTGTTGCTTCTTTTACTTGGTCCTCCATGAGTGCGACCAAAGGAAAAACCACAACGACCACAGGCTTTTCATTATGTCCCATCTTCTTAGCGACCATCGGAGCCAACTGATAAAGTTACACTTTTTCCGAATCATGTAGGAAGGACGGCAAAAATATCTTTCCGATCGACAAATGCCTTGATTACAGTTTTCTGTTCGTCTATTAAAATGAATGCGCTGTCGATTTATTTTACAACAGACACGACAGTGCAATCTATACATCTCAAATCTCCAGTTGCAGTCATCTTTGAGGAAAACCAGTTAAGCACTCTTTGATAACGTCCCTAAAGATCACCTGTCCATCATCGTATAAAGCCCGCCCTGGCAATTTGATTGGCCCGATCATTTTTTGACTGATCATAATTACTCCTCAATGGATCGAGTCCAGACTGAACTTTCCGACCAAAAAAACGTTGTGGGTGGAGTTCGGGCTGGCATCCAGGCTAGTAGAATATGTGATTCCACATGAAATTAACATTTAAAGGTGAAGTTAGCGATTTCTGAACAATTAAGGTGCTGTATTTGTTTGGGTTGATTTCAAATTTCGACTAACTCTCTGAAATCGCTTACTGCACCTTTTAAATGCTTTTATGCGGGGTTAATATCTATCTTTGCGGGAGAGGCTAATAATTGAGTGTTGTTAAGTGGAATCTTTCATTTTCCAGTTGCTGCAATACGATATACAATATATACAACAATACAACTCCATTTTAAAAGTTGAGGTTGATTTTTGAAAAACATTTTTTTATGAAGACTCAATTACAAGGCGAGTTTAACACTAATGTTATTGTTTTGTTATCACTGTATATGTCTGCAAATAACTTCATGGGAATTTCAGCAAAGCTGCCATTTTTACATTTTAGTACAGTATTACATATTTTGTAGTTTGCAAAGGGTATTCATTCCCATGTGATTTGATTTTGCCACAAAATGAAGTGAAAACATTATTAGTTGTCATAGTCAGAGTACAGTGTTTATATCCGTAATAATGCCACAAAATGAATTGTGAAAACTCTAATAGTCATATTCAGAGTACTGTGTTTATATCCTTATTAATCTGACTAAAATTTGAAACTCAGCATGTTTTAAATATAATCAAAATCTGTAATTATTCATAGTAAGGTAATTTTTAAAATTGTTGTTTACGTTGCAACTCTATAATTGTCTTAAACAATGTTCCAGTCCTCAGGAAACAATAGTCAGATTATAAACACAGCTAATGAGGTGTTGTAAGACAAATGCATCATTTAACGTGTTTGCTTGTACTCTATGCGTGACCAGATTTCTTAATTGCATCGTGTCATGACTCAGTCACCTCAGGTATATTGTAGCAGTGCAATGGTGTCCACAGTGTGCATTAGACAGCTCACAATCATTTCCATCCATCAGAGCAGGTAACAACCTCTTCCATAGCGCACAAAAACCCACAACACAGGTCTCATTTATTTCTTGTTGCTTAGTGATGCTCTAATATAATGAATAATAAATAAGGTTACTGAGTTGCATAATTAAAGGCCAAACAGTTGCATGTGGCCTTTCATGTTGTACATAGAATATTTACATAGCATGCATAGTAGGGGTTACTAGTTCAACGATAAACCATGATAAAATTCCAGACGATTAGTTGTACCGTTTCATATTTTAATGATCATTAAACGTGTTTTATTAGTGCACGTAATTTGAATATTCCACAGTAAACACTGTCCATCATTAAGCAATGGTAACAATGTTACAGTGCATGTTCTTATGCACAGCATGCGGCGTAGGATTTACAGGTTTACAACCTTATACAACCGATATATGAATGAATGTATGAATCAAGAAATTGCATGTATCTCTGAAGTGAACCATCTGTTTTCAGACAAAAATGTATGGCATTTTATTTTCATCACTTTTTAATGCCTAATTCAGTATTGTTTTGTTTAGCGCAAGAATGCTTTGTGTACAGTGATTATGAATGAATTTCCATTTTGCCAGTCTGGCATTTTTGCTCAGAGTATTGAAAATCAGACTATTGGAAATTTTAATCAGTTTATGGAAAATAAGCTAATGTGCATTTAACAAATCTAAAAAATTCTTTAAAAAAAAAAAAAAAAGAAAAAAAAAAGGTAGTATAGTACATTGTTTTCTTACTATGGAAATTAATGATACCAGAAACTGTCTGGTTACTGATATTCTTCTAAATATCAGAAAATCGTCTGAATGCATTCGAAAACAGTAAAACTCTGGGGGAGTTGTAAAATGAGCCTATATATTTCTAAAAAAAGTGGAGTATCCCTTTAAGCCCTGTTTACTCTACATCAATCCTAATAGACCTATTCAAGCACTTTGTGATTAGTTCACTTCAGTATTTTTGTGCTGCTTCATAAATGTATGTATTGCAGTCAGATCACGTCGATAAATATGTTTATAGTTCATTTGTGTCTCAATGTGTTGTCTGTATTCTTTGTGAGGACGATTCGAGTTAAAAAGACTTAAAAAGCTTGCCACTATATATTTTACAGCACATAATGACAATAAACACCAATATTTATCGACATTTTTGCATGCTAGCACACCAGTACAGATGTTTATTTAACCGTGAAACTTGAAAGTCAGAAGACTTGAATGTAAAATTATTGTCGACACGATGGAGAAGCGAACAGAAAGCGTGGCTGCGTTGTGAGAAAGAAACTCTGATTCTTTCTCTTGTACTATAACACTCAGTTCTCTGTTATATTGTTAGATTTGGCAGGTGAGACGGTTGACATTTACCTTTTCCCTGGTGCTGGATTGGATGTGATTACAGATTTAGGATAGTTCACCCAAAAATAAATTTCTGCCATCATGTTCCATGATGTTCACTGAAAGTTTTACTTTAAACATCTTGCTTGAGAGGTATTGTCTCCATTCACTTTCATTGTATGGAAAATATCATCTTGGATAATCTGCTGTTATTACCCCACTATATGTAAGATCAAAGTCAACAGAGTAATTTGAGTCTCTTTTGCACTGATAGCCGACCCCAGAAGGTTAACAAGCAGATATGTGTTCAATATAATTGATTTTCTTATTTCAGGATTTTTTTTTTTTTTTGTATTGAAGAGCAATGATGAATATACTGAAGAAAGCTCTAGTGGGAAAGAATATGGGTGAATATTATTTGGAGAGGATTGACCAATAATGTGACAAATGTGATCCTTTTGTGCGATATTCAGAGAGCAGGAAGAGAGATTGGGAGGAAGATGAAGTCACAAGTATGGCTGTATATTCCCATAGAATAAATGTGGACTGATGTGGTCTAAGCAAAACAGACAGGCTGACATGGCTGCGTAACAGCCAGACTGCACGTCAATGGCCAGATGCCTGCTCTGAATGTAAAGTGATGAATCTCTCCCTGCTAAGCACTACAGCACTAAAAACTAGAGCTGTCCATAGGTTATAGTGTTTTAATGCATTTTCATTATCATAATTGCAGTTGTTAATGTATTTAGTTTGATGTTACAGAAAAAAACCTTGTTTGTGTGGAGACCAGGGTTATGCGTCATTCAGAACTGAATTGACTGTCTTAAACTGTACAGTATATTACAGTACAGTCCAAATAGGATGCAAAATTGCAATTTAAAACTAAATCTTAGGAATTGAATTGAATGACATTCATGTAACTGTCATGTAATACACTATATATATATATATATATATAAACTACAAAAGCAAAGTTTATGAAGCTAGCATGTTTTTTTTTTTTTCAGAAATTAAAATTTGCACTTAACTTTTGTTAAACATTCCGCCTACATTTCATTTACTCTTTCCCTATCATTTATGGAAATTTCCACCGTTAATGATACAATGCTTCCCAGCCCTTGACAGCATTTTCCAGCTTTCCAGATTTTCACTAGCCTAAAAATCTAGACACACCCTAGTAGCGGCTGCAAAAAATTATCTGAAAACTCTGTTGACTTTTCGAAGACTTTCGAAAACCAAACTCTGGTCAGGCCAATCACATCGCGTATAGAGTTGGTGGGCGGGCTTAACACAGTGATGGCAGAGTTGTGACGGTTTTGCGCCATGATTTCCTTACGTGATTTCCCTGTTACTTGAAAACAAACAAGATTCTGCTGGCGAACAGCGGTCTTCGAATCGGCTTTGACCGTGACCTTGGAGGTCTTGGAGTTAGGAGAACGTCACTTAGGTCATTCTTAAAAAAGGAAGATGTGTTCGGAGTTTAACGAGTGGATAGGTCGAAAGTTTAATATATCAACTAGCTTCGCTGGAGGGAAAACGCATGGGACTCACTCATGGGAGCCACAGCCGTTCGTTGCTCTGGTTGGTTGTAGCGCTATCCTATTGCGTGCAGAGGCATATTGAAAGCCAACCGTTTATCCCACCCCTCAGATTGAAGTATGCCAATATGAGTTCCCAGACCTAACATCTTGATGTAGGTCTGGCTTGCCAACAAGGTTTTCACAGGTTAAAGGGACACTATGCAGGAGTTCCGTTTGTGTCAAACAGCGACCCCTAGAGTCGCTGTGGAGTACTTGTAACGTTACTGTTGTAAATACCAGTCACGCAGAGTACACGCAATAGTACATTGTGTTTAATTTGTCGTTTAATGAGATCTAATATATGTTGTTAGTGGTAAAAATGTTCAGCAATGGTGCTGTCGATTTACCTTGTTGTTGCAGCTTCAAAAGATAATAGATACAGAAATTACCATGTGCCATTTCAAATTTAAAGTCTTTATTAAGTAATACAGTGAAATTAGTAGAAATGTGAATATTTGGTTGGCATGTTGATTTACGGTGTGTGCCCCTAAATTTTCTGTTTGTGCCCCTAAAATTTTCATTTGGGGGCCACTGTGCTCCTAGTGAAATAAGTTAGTCTGGAGGCCATGATGACATTTTTGTGAACGTGATCAAAAACACTAGCGGTACATTCAAAAAATAAATGGATCAACAACATTGAACATTCTATGAATCGCTTGTACTGTATTTCCGTTGCCGCCTTAATCAAAATCCAGGGACTGCCCCTGTCAGCCCACTATATTCCTCAGAATCGAGTGATTTCAGTGTGTTTGTGCCATTTGTTTTTAGTGGATTATCTGAGGACATTTTGACTGTGATGAGAGGAGAGAGAGCACTTGCCCATCTCCCATGTCTCAGGGTTCACAGGGACTGTGCGAAGAACAGCGGGGTATAAGTGCACTTGACAGGGATGTAAACACCCCTTAGATGAGAGTCAGAAAGTGCAGGCAGCAGAAAGGAAGGGCAATAGGATGAAAACAACAGCAGCATGAACGGCAAAGACTGCCAGTTAAGGGTGGTGTCTCTGTGGGAAGACAGACAATGATATCAAAGGTGCTTTTAAGGGAATGAGGCTTCTGGATATGCGAAGGGTGCTACTTTTTGAAGTCGGCTTATGTAAGTTTTGTCTTGCTCCCGTACGCGTGATTGGATAGCTGATGCAATGGATGCCTGTGTGCATACTTCTCTAGAAAATGAGGCCCAGAACTCTTCGTGCTCCTGAAGTGCGCTGACACGTCTGATTTACAGAAAATGAGCCAAACCAGGGGGTCTAAGGGGGTGTAATGATGTTTGATGTATGCTGTAATGTGTGCGGCATACTTGCTGTACCTTAAGTCGCTATGAATGTTGTTTAGCTTTGGATTTAATAGGCATACATATTTAAAAGATTTAAAAGGCATACATACTTTTTTCAACAGTTCACACTGACGAGATTTACACGAGGGATTTGAGGGAGGCGTTTATCAATGCCCTTTAAAAATGCAATTTTATTTCTGTCATGAAAATCTGATTTCCCTGAATCTTTGGACATTCTACTTAAAAAAGTGAATTTACTCATTTAAAATTGTGTGACTTTATTTGTTCTGTGAAGACAATTTTGAGACATGTCGCATGTTTTTGTGACAGAAAAAACATTTAATGAATTTTCCCTTTAAACACTCTAATTTATTATTGATAAATTATTTTTTTTAGAAATAAATTTTAATAAATTTTATTATTTACTCCATTGTTAAAACTAACATGCAAAAACAGCTTGTTTCAGACATCCACAACACACACACACACACACACACACACACATATATATATATATATATTTATATTGCACATTATTGTGACTTTGTATTGTAATTGTGTCATGTATTTGTCTTACAATTACAACTTTATACTTATTTTTACATTGCATTTCAAGGTATGACTTTATATCACAATTAGAATATATATATATATATATATATATATATATATATATATAAATAAATCTCAAAAGAGAGTCTCAATGGTTACCAACATTAGGATTAGATTAATACCCAATTGATAGATTAATGCATTTATTGTATTAATATATCTTTTAAAAACACCAAACTGCACATTTAAACATGTTTAGTTATAGATTTATAAATAATATCAAGTAGCCATAATTATCACATGTTCACAAAGATAGACTATATTTTCCATACCCATTCATCATAACTAATAACTAAATGTATCTTAATTAGATATTATTTTGACAGTGATAGACAATGTCACTGTTTATGAACTTGCTGTCTCCTTGCTCGTCTGTTGTGTGTGTGTGCGTGATCGCTGATCATTGTCTCTGATCAGCACGCCCGCTGCTTCTGAACAACAAACCCTTTTTAGTGTCACTGTTGTCGCCTAGTCTTTGTGGATATTTCCTGCGTGTTTGTTCCCTGCCTGTATCCGTTTTCCGTGTGTCATCCATCCGTGTTCAGCACGCAGAATCCCTGTGCTGCCAAGGGCTTCATACCGGACATTTGCACACCTTAACTCTCCCAGCATCTGACCAGCTCTTAATAAAGATATGTCCTTTTTTCAACAAAGTTATTGCAGATATAAAATTCAAAACGGTCAAAATGACCGCCTTGGCTGCTCTAGTGTTCAGCACATCCATCTCGTTAACTAGTGGCAGAACTAATCAAGTCTGTGTGAACCAGAGTATGTGAGCGGAGTGGAGCGGCAACAATTTTCCCTCCGTGCTCCAAGCATTTAATAATCACTCCATTTACTGCTCCCCGCTCCACTCCTCGCTCACTGATATCAGAAACACCGCTCCGTCTTCGTTCCCCAAGGAAATTGCGAATAAAGTATTTAAGTATGCTTTAAAATCTCACAAAATTTCTCCACATCGTAATATATAGGCATATTAAATAAAAATTAAATAAAAAAAAAAAACAACATTAGGAGAACAGCTGCAATGTGATTTATTGGATAGTGTGCAAACTTTTCATTTGACATGCTATGCTTATTACAGGTTATCAGCATTATAAGATAAATATCATTGCTGCTTTTTGCAGCAATGATATTTATCTTATAATAATATTTATCTTATCTTACATTATAAGATAAATATCATTGCTGCTTTTTTGCATTTTGTTTGGAAAGAAGTAAATAACGGATTTTTCATCAGTTATTTTATCTATGGGTCACTACATTTTTTGACATATTTCTGCTCATTCGAAATCAAATACCGACAGTACTGTAAGATTACATATTCGAATGCAATGCATTAGTGAGAAAGTGATTGTGTGTGTGAATAAGTGTTTTAAAGGGATACTCGACTTTTTTTGGGGGGAAATAGGCTTATTTTATCACTCCCCCAGAGTTAAACAGTTGGGTTTTACCGTTTTAAAATCCATTCAGCCGATTTTCTGATATTGAGAAGAATATCAGTAACCAGACAGTTTCTGGTCTCATTGATTTCCATAGTATCCTAATATAGTAGTCAATGAGACCAGAAACTGTCTGGTTACTGATATTCTTCTAAATATCAGAAAATCGTCTGATGGATTCGAAAACGGTAAAATTCAACTGTTTAACTCTGGGGGAGTTGTAAAATGAGCCTATTTCCAAAAAAAGTGGAGTATCCCTTTAAAATGTTCTTTAACCCAATCCAGACCAATCTCATGAAAGTGTTTATCAACACTTGTATCAAGCACAAATTTTATTTCTCGTACTATTTATGCCAAAAATAGTTTTTTCCGCGTGCACTCAATACGCACTTTACGGCAAGAACGCACTTCACACCCATTATCCTAACCAAGGGGTTTAGTGTTTCATTTGCACGCAAAAACTATTTTTTTTGGCATATAAATGGCATGAGAAATAAAATTTGTGCTATAGATACACACTTTCATGAGATCTTGTTGCCTGATCATATTCATTATGCTTGATGACTATAACCTCCTGCAGAGTGATCAATCTGTATCGTACTAGCTTAATGTGTTTAACGTGTGAATCCTTACTAAAAATGCAGTTCCATAATGAGCCGTTGGCATGAATTGTACTTGTGTTGGAGCGGTAGTGGAGTGCTCTCGGAGCGAGTGAAAAAATTCGCTTCGAACTCCATTCAAAATCACACCGCTCCACTCCCACTCCGCTCCGCTCACATACTCTGTTGTGAACCCAAGTGAATGTTCTCTCTCTGTCTATGAACACCAGAGAGAAGAGCAGCAGGCTATGAAGATGAATCGAACCATTAGTGCTATAAACTCTGATGTGGGCATTGAGAGCATGATATCTGTTGAGCGGACTCATGATTGCAGTGGTTGCGGTCAGACAAAGAGACTGACCTATGCTTCTGTGAGAGACAGAGCGAGCAGATGAGAGTGATGTCATGCATTACTGGCAGCGATCTCAGAGCTCGGGTAATGTGCTGGCTGAGAGAGGAACTCCCCCGTTTTGGCCACTCTGCGTAATGGATCATTCCTGATGGGCTCTTAGGGTAATGCAAAATGGCAAGTGCTATCATTGGTCATTTCCACTGGGGTGAGAAGGGAGGGGACTCATCATCCTTTAACGCAGCCAGGAGTTATGAGCAGCTAATTTGAGCTCTTAATGTTTCTGCTCTGAGCCAGGGAAGTTGTGAGTCACGTTATGAAACCGGTGCCTTTCCAGGAGCTTATAAAAGTAGATTTTTACAAATACTGACGGCTTTGTGACAGATTGTTTATTTTTCTATTGATTTTTTTTTTTTTTTGGATTTGTAATGTTTTGCATTCTGTCAGGCCCTTCCGCTATTGCTTAGATAGATAAAATGTATATATATATATATATATATATATATATATATGTGTGTGTGTGTATGTGTGATATATATACTGAAAAAAATATTTTCAAGATTTGTTATCACAACATTTTTTTTTCTTTTGTCAAATCAACTTAAATAATTTATTTATTTCAGATAACTTATTATTTTGGGTTTCTGATGATTAAATCAATCTCCTTCATTGTATTAACTTTAATCAACTGAAAATTTTAAGGCAACCAGGTTACTTAATTTTTTAAGTTAAGTCAAAAAAATAATATGTTGGCTTTAATTAATTTTAATTTGTCAGCAGGTTCCACATAACTGGATTACGTTAAACAAACAATTTATTTATGTAACTTCAACATAATGGAATTGTGTAATTTTAAATTACCCGATTTAAGTAGTCTCAACGTGAATTTTTAAAGGCTTCCTGACAGGATTCAAAGGCATTTCATTATATTCATTCATGCATTTATATTTCATTTGATTCAGTGACATTTAATTAAATTAATAGACTTTAGCTTGAATGCTAAGATTTACATGCTCCCTCATTCAAAGCAATAGAAAATCAGTCGACAGGCTAACAAAATGCTCCACTCTTCTCCACTATGGTAACCCACTGTAATTTAAATGGTTTAATAATTCCAATGTAATTTAACATTAAACACTATTACACACTATCAAGTCTTCCCCTTTTCTAAATTTCTAAAAAAAAAAAAAAAAAAAAATGAAATAACACTTAATTTTAACATTTATTCTCTCTTAATTCAACCATATGCAAAGCATGCTGGGAACTAAAAGCACTGCCCAGTTTCAGTTAAGGCAACACAAATCAATCATGTAATCCAACACAAACGGATTAAGTAAACTTAAGTTGTTCGTAGATTTAAGCAGATTGAACACAATAAAATTAAGTTCGTGCAAAATGGCAGTCAACTCGCACTATACTGCCACCCTCTGGATGTACACTTTTTTTACTTAACATAAATGGTTTGTGTTTAGACTACACATTAGGATTTTGTACTGTTAAGCTGAAACAATTTCATAGACCTTAATAGAAAAAAAACATTTAAAGTCAAAAAATATAATTATTATAAGTAAACTATATATAAATATATTATGTAAAGTGCACAACCTCCCTAGTTCATTTTTTTGAGTGTATATATGTATATATAATGCTTCATTAATTTGATTAAAAACATATTAAAACTGCAAAAAAAAAAAAAAAAAAAACACTAATATCATGAAATTTTATTACAAGTTTTAAATGTAAAAAATAGTTTAATAGTTTTATTCTTGTGATGGCCAAATAGCATTTATTTGAAATTTCAGTAACAATTTGAAAGTTTTTTTTTATTTTTTATTGACCCTTTTGATTAGTTGAATGAATCCTTGCTGAATAAAACAAGTTAGTCTACTCTACATTTTTACACAAAATAGCATCTGTTGTAATCTAAAATATCTAAAATCTAATTATACAGTAAATATATATTTATATGTATATATTTCATGTTTTTTGTTGTTGTTGTTTTTTTCCGTTTGTTTGTTTTTTGTGTGTGTGCTATACAGTTTATGAGGGACACACCTGGCATCTGTTTTTTAGAATGATAATTGCATAGTGAAAACTGTGTAAGTGTTTCAGCACACACTCTTTACAGTATATCTCCTCTTCTCAACAGAATCTGATACATAAACTTCAGTTTTGCTTCAGCATAGTTTACCAGTGCGCAAACAAAACATAACTCTACAGGGTAGTGTAAGAGCTGCCCAGTAGGGGAGTTCTGAGCTCTTTTATTAGACAGTGATTTGCATCCGGTTAACTTGTTTCACGGGCCACTTGCTCAGGAGTGTCGTTTAAGCAGTAACATTTCTAGCCTGGGGTATATGATTTGGCATACAAGTGTGTGTGTTTGTGTTCGAGACAGAGAGACAGGACGTGCTGTGCGTTATGCCTTTTTTGCTTTGCGATGCACACCTCCCGGTAGTTACGGCAGTGCTAGGAGATGGGAGGCATGAAAAAGTGATGTGGGCTTTAGGGAGGCCCAGTTCTGAGGCTGAGAGATTGAGGCACAGAAGCAAGGCAGATGTAGAGCCTCAACCATCACTGTACTCTCAGGTGGGCCCTTGTGAAACTTCACACTGTGAAAAGCAGATAAATCTTATTTCGCTCCTTTTGTTCTCGCACATCCCTTCTGTCACACTTTCAAACATATCCCCGCACTGTTTTTATTTTTCATAATGCATTCTCATTTTAGCCACACGACTCGCTGTTCTGTCTTTCTGTTTTTAAGCTTGTGTACAGATTCCAATTTCTCTGTTTCTTTTTGTCTCTTTATGAATCCATTCTCTCCAACTGTTTGACCTCTTTTTCAGTAACCTTAGACTCTGTGGTTCGGCTCTTTGCTTCTTTGTGACAATTTTTTGTCCATTTAGGCTGGAACAATCTGAGAATTTTTTATAATCTGAAAAAGCTGTGGAAAAACCAAGCATAAAGGGATTGTTCACTTTAAAATGAAATTTCTGTCAAAATTTACTCACCCTCCTGTTGTTGCCAGAACTCTGACATTCTTCGATTTAAAACACTGATTTTAGCCGAGGTTATACATGGTTCTCATCCCAGAAAAAGTATTTTTCAGTGTTTTGATTATTTATTTTCTTTAGTATATTTATATTTACTATCTTTTCTCAATAGTCTTTAGATTCAGCATGACTCGGTATAAAATACAAAAATACAGTAAAATAATAATTTATAAGCAACAATATAATAATATGGTAATAAACAGCAATATTAGCCTGACTGGTCAAACTTTGGGGTCCATAAGATTTCCAATAAGTCTCTCAATAAGGCTGAACTAAGTACTTAAGCTGCATTTGTTTTTCCAATCATATACAGTAAAAATATAGTAGTATTAAATATCTTATTACAATTTAAAATGACTTTTGTGAAGTGAAATAATGTTGTTTATTAAAATCACATGTTGTTTTGTTAGTTAATACATTGGATTTGGATACCAGATGGATTTTTAAACACAAAAAAATTAATAAATATGGTAACAAATATATTCAACGCATTCTCATCCTTTAACGTCATATAGAACACTATATGACAAAACGGCGCTATACTACGCACATGGCACCCGTTATCGTTAATATAACACGCTCTGTGAGGGCTAAGTTTAGGTGTGGGGTAGGGTGTGCGTGTCATATTCACGCTAAAGGATTTATAACGTCTTGGGTTCGCGTGTTATATTAACGATAAAGGGTGCCATGTGCGTAGTATAGCGCCGTTTTGTCATATAGTGTTCTATATGACGTTAAAGGATGAGAACGGGCTGATATATTACTCATTGTTAGTTCATTTTAGTTAATGCATTAACTGTTGACAAATGAGACCTTATTGCAAAGTTAATGTAATATTCAATTTAATATAAACCTATATAAAACTAAATGCAACTTTACCTTCACTTTTGAAGAATTGACAGTCCTTGCTAAATAAAATCTTACAGGCCGCAAACTTTTGAACATTTTAAAAATGTAAGATGCTGCATTTTCAACGTGATCTCACAGGAATTCGTACGAATTTTACGAGAATTCGTAACAATTCGTACGACGTCACTCCTTTTGCTAAATCGCACATATTTTACGAATTGGCCAATTCGTATGAATTTGTAGGAATGGTCTACCCCTGACCCCGCCCCTAAACCTACCCATCACGTGGGTTTGGACAAATCGTACAAATTCGTACGAGTGAGGTCATATGAATTGGTACGAATCAGCCATTTTTTAATCACTCGTACGAATTAGTACGAATTGGTCGTGAGATAGCGTAGGCATTTTAGATTTGGAAATATTATTATTATTATTTTAGTGTTATTGCAAACAAATCTTCAAACTTTTTATTTGAATGAATCAATTCAAAGCTCGGATTCAAAAACAATTAATTTAAATGAGCATTTTGATCTGATTTTGTAAAAAAAAAAAAAAAATTGTGGCACTATAGCATCACAAAATTCAGTGAAATATGTCTGCCTTAATGCTCCCATCCTTGCATGACTGGAAGGGATTGACAAAAAAAAAAAACAGTCTGATTTCTCAGTCTTTATTAAATGGTCAAATAAAAAGTAAAAGTCATACTTAATCAAAAATCCTTATCCATCAATATGGCACGAACATTCAACATATAAGGCCAGTTTTATTATCAGACAAGCAAGAAGCAGTGCAGTTTAATTAAATAGTGCAGTGCCGTTAAAAATTATGTGTATTTCTGAAAGCTAGTAATCTGTTATTCCTGTATCTCTTCTCCTCAGCACCATTAGAGCAGACAGGCTCTCATACTGCAAATCAGCCACAATCACAGACAAACACTCATCTCCACTCAGGTCTTTTAATAATTGCTGACCACAGGCTGCACAGGTAGCCATTACCCATGAGGCAATCCTACAGATTTTTTTTTTTCACCATCATCCAAACTGTTTTTCATCACAAATTAAGAGAGACACATGCAGAGTAGGATTAGTTACAATGGCCATGATAGTACTTGTACTATCATGATAGTACTTGAAGAAATGTCATGTTTGTGTGTTTCTTCGGTTATAGTCACTTTTATGTCACAGGGGTTGATTGCATCAACACTGATATATTTAAAATTTAGTTTTACACTAAAAGTGTAACTATATCTTTAAAAACAATTGTACTTATTGAAAGGCTTCATTGTTCAGATTTCTTTTCAATTGTCTTTCAACATCTAAAAATAAGTGTATTGTTAAGTACATTGATAAAACATACTTTTTACATTATTTAATACATACTGTACATTTTTTACAGAAAAAAAAAAACAATTCAGCCCTGCAGATTTCATCATCTTATTGCAATGAGAATGTTACACAAATAAATATTTACTGTGCATCGGTTTCAAACAAATTTTATCAAAATGTATACATTTGATTTAAATGTAGGTTAAATGCAATTAATCTTAAAGGAGTAGTTCACTTAAAAAAAAAAACAAAAAAAAAAAAAAACTTTTACTGATAATTTACTCACCCCCATGTCATCCAAGATATCCGTCATTCTTTCTTCAGTCGAAAAGAAATTAAGGTTTTTGATGAAAACGTTCCAGTTTTTCTCTCCATATAATGGACTTCAATGGGAACCAAACAGTTCAGAACCAAGGTCCAAAACAGAACCAAGGTCCAAAAGACACTTTCATTGCAAACTGCAAACTGTTCAAAGGGCTTTAAACGATTCCAGGCCTTATCAAGCGAAACGATCGCTCATTTAAAAAAAAAACAAAAAAAAAAACAAAGTTTAAGTTTTATAAGCTCAAATGGTCGCCTTGCTCTGTTCTGTGATGCGCGTTGGTGACTCTCCTGTTCGAACTCGTTCATCAAAATGAACAATTTTTTTTTCGTGTCACTTGGTTCATTCAACAAACAAAATGAACGAGTTGACTTTGGAAAAGATTCGTTCATTTTGATTAACGAGTTTGAATGTGTGATTTGAGTTGATGTGGAAATGACATTTATGGTGGTTTTTGGGATTATTGTAGTATGCAAATAATACTGTGTAAACAAGTGAAAAGTATGTTTTTATACTAAGGCCAAACGTGTCCATATTGAAAAAATAACTTTCTGTGTCATATTAGTGAGCATATGGCTAAAGAAGGAACAATGTGAAATGTAAAACATCTCAGGAATATTAAATCTTCTGTTTACATGATTATGTGAAGATTTCTTCAGCTGACCGCACAATGTGTTAATTGTCCTCCAAAAATCATATCATCCAGTTTTCTTAAGGTTTCTCTTTAAGATGTAAATCTTCTCTCATCACATATGTGAAATCTCAACTGCCTGACATGGAAAACAACTGAAGAAGCACTATATTTACTTTGTGAGTTACTGCCAGAAACAGTTTTGAGTTTTTTTTTCTTTTTTGTGTTTCTCTCTCCCAGCTCCAGGTATCCACCACTGACTTAAGTGGCAAGTTGGTAGAGGGACCAGTAGACTTGGACGTGTCTGTTATTGACCAGAATGACAACAGACCAATCTTCAAGGAGCCGCGGTACTCTGGGGAGGTCCTGGAGGGCTCCCCAACAGGTACTCTACCCTAACCTGAGTATTCATGTTCTTGTGGTTGAAATGAATGTGAATAAGGAAAAGATTACTGGAAGAAGAAAGTCGGAAGTTTTCGATAATTGTGGTTTAACTTTGCTTCAATTTGATGGAACACAGCCTGTGTAAGATAAGGACTGCAACATTTTGTTAGGTCATTAGTTGTGTTTCCATCTCCATTATTATGGTGTATACTAATGGTTAATGGCTTGGAGAAATTCATCCTGCTTTTGTGCTACGGTCTTGAATGGTATCTCAAATCTGGTGACTTGAATGGTGTGTGCTGTTACTTAGTAACTAAGTGATTGAATTTATGATTTTCACTTGCCAGAAAGAACTAGACTTATTGAAGTAGAGAGACAAGCAAGATAAACATGGTTTGTGTTGACCACAATATTGTGCAATGAATTGTTGTAATGAAACGAGACCAAAAACAACAACAGCCCTCTTTTCTCTTCTAGCTTATCTCATGTTAATAATTGTGCTTATCCATTTAGCCTTGTCCTCAAAACAAGTTGCTATTTTGTTGATGTTGACACTACAAAGTTTGGGACAGTATGATTTTTTTTTTTTTTTTATGTTTGAGTGTGTGAATATTTTGTATTCACCAAGGATGGATTATATTATATATAATTTAAATGTTACTTTTATACATTTATATCATTATATATATATATATATATATATATATATATGTATATATATGAAGAGTTCAGATGCAAAAGCCTCTAAATGCCATTTGAAATTTTCTTCTTTAATGATGATCAAGATTTAATCAAGATTTTTATCAAACTTGTATATTTAAGTTCAGTAATTTCACTTAAATAACAATTAATAGGTAATTATCATTGCCATTTAAGTGAAATCACTGAACTTAAATATACAAGCTAGATAAAAATGATCATTCTAGAAGAAAATTTCAAATGGCACTTAGAGGCTTTTGCATCTGAACTCTTCATATATAGTTGTTGTTTTTTTTTTGTTTTTTTTCTTGGATGCAGATTATCACAGACTCATTTTTACGTTTTTGCTTAGATCAGTTAGCAACCACCTAGAAGACCATAGCAACCTCGTATCTACAGCCTAAAAAACACCTAAAACACTGTAGCAAAATTCTAGAATAATGCAGCTAACAAACCATTCAGTCTTACAGATTTCATCATCTTACTGCAACGAGAATGGTACACAAATAATGAATTTTATCACCATAGTGTCCAAAGTGTTTGCAAAGAGTTGCATATGATCTCTTTTGTTTCTTCTCAGGATATATAAAGCAAGGATTACGTTTTATTTAAAAAAGGACACTTTCGAAGTCATCCCTAATGAGCAAACACATTATCTCTAAGTGTGTGTTCCCACCGCGCACCACAGAGATTGCCTCTCCAAGCTAATCGTGAGCATCCCTCACAAATGACATCCTGTGTGTCTCGCCACCAGAGAATGCTACATTGTTTTCATGACATGTCTGATAAATCAAAAAAGAATTGGACCATTTACAGACTGCATGACACTTTCTTCAGTCCTTTGCCCTCCAGAAATAAGAAATTCATTAAGACACAACCCCGTCCTCCTTAGAGGCCATACTACACTTCCATTTCACAATCCTTCCATATTTTTCCCCCCCAAATTCTGCAGCCATTCTATCACTGCAGTTTGCCGCTTTCCTTTTTATACATACTCTTTTTGTGTCGTTTTTGTGGCCATGTCACCATGGAAACCCCTAAAAACACAAGAAAACTGGTTTTAGTGTTTTAAAAAGGAAGGATCACCCACACACACTCATAAAAATGGCACACAACAAACTAACTCTTGTAGCTTTATCGTGCTTGTGAACTCTACCTCAGTGAGTGTGGTGAGCACAATAGGATGGGAGAGATCATATCAAATCCTTTCTCTGTGAAGAGTGGGCTGCGCTGCTTTCATTACAACATAAACAAACAGACGTCAGCCTCAAACATCAGCGATAAGGCCAGGATGAACTGATCCAGGTAGAGTAGGCGGATACAATGTGCCTGCTTGTAGATGCATTTAGCCCGATGAAGGGTAATGTGCGCTCAGTCAGAAGAGAGTTAGAGCGGAAGGAGATGAGAGTCCCTAACAGAGGGGAAACTTTCCGTCCCACCTCCAGAGTTGATGTAACTTGGTTAAGTAAAGTGGGTTTATCTAATCTCCAAAAGAGGAATGAAATTAAACTAAGACCTTTATGCAACCGCGGAGAACTTAAAGCTACACTGTGTGATTTTTACCCCTATCTAGCGGTGAAAAGGTATATGATCATCCAGTGAATATTAGTTTCTGTTCCTCTCAATTCTGATTTCGTTTTAACTCCTACGGTGGCCAATGTAGTCCAAGATTAGCATGGCTTCCAGTTCGGCCTCGTCCATGAGTGTTAACTCAAACGTAAACGTGAAAGGTGAAGCTTGAATTAACGGGTATGTCCCTCTTTGGCTAATGTACTTTCAAGATGGAGGGGCAACATGGCGACCGACGTTAGAACCCCTTACCCGTATGTATTTTCAATGGCATATTATACACTCACGAGAATACTTTATTACTTGAACGAAGTAAATATACATTAATGAGCACATATATTTTTGGAAGAACTAAGTGTTTTTAGCTAAGAATAAACTAAAAGAGTTACACAGTGTAGCTTTAAACACTCACAGGCCAAGTACTGTTCAGTCAGAACGTATTTCTATATAGAAAAGCTTTGTTTTATCTTGTATAATTATAATACTAATGATTAATAATTGTAGTAATAATACATTAATAACTATATCATATAATGTTATTATAAATATCATGTAAATATAAATATAATTTTATGCTATTATATTATTAATTTTGGGGGGAAAGTTAAAACAATTTAGTTTTTACAATAAATGTATAATAATGTATGTATTTGTTGATTATAAATGCATGTTTTTATAGTATTTTCTTATTTTTCTAATTTTATTAGGTACACTTGCTCGTTAACGCACATATCTAATCTGCTAATCACATGGCCGCACTTAGGCATGTAGACATGGTCAACATTATCTGCTGAAGTTTGATTTGAGCAGTAGTTATGTCAAAAGTACCAAGTTGGTACTGAAATTTAAGAAATATGACCACACCAGCATTTCCCGCTTGCATTTTGAGCGCGGTTGAACGGATTCTTAAACGCCTCTGATTGGCCTTTGTGTTCACACGCTCACACATAGACGTTTCTGCTGATAGACGCCTGCTTTCAAACGCTGATGTGTTTGATCATTTTGATCAAATACATCTATTTTCAACATGTTTTGTAAGCGTTGATCATTATAACCAATCAGAGACATATATGTTGAGTGCTTGAACACAATGGCCAATCAGAGGTGTTTTAGAATCCATTCAACAGCGCTGAAAATACTAGAGGGACATCCTGATATTGTCACATTTTTAAAAATTTCAGTACAGATTTGGTACCGAAGTCGGTACCTTTGACAACACTATTCAGCATCACACTGGGGAAGAAAATTAAAGTGACTTTGAGCGTGGCATTGTTGTTGGTGCCAGACGGGCTGGTCTGAGTACTTCAGAAACTGCTGATCTACTCGGATTATTCCATATCTAGAGTCCTTATTTCTGCTGTGACATTCCGATAGGGTCAGAATTGTCCTGGATCCGTCCTACCTTGTTTCGAGGTTAATGTAGACTAGTGGGCCTTTTATTACCAATTGAGCATTGTTTAAAGGCGACTGGCTACCTGAGTATTGTTGCTAATCAAGTTCATCCCTTTCAGCAGGATAATGCGCCATGTCACAAAGCTTAGATCATCTCAAACTGGTTTCTTGAACATGAAAAGGAGTTCGCTGTACTAAAATGGCTCCCACAGTCATCAGATCTCAATCCAATAGAGCACCTTTGGGATGTGGTGGGACTGCAGCAACTGAATGAAGCTATCATGTCAATATCAATATGGACCAAAATCTCTGAGGAATGTTTACAACACCTTGATGAGGCAGTTCTGAAGGTAAAAGGGGGTCCAACCAGAAAATGTCTAATTGAAGAGAATTGGCACTGGCTGGTTACTTCCGGGTTCTGGACTGGCTGCAGTAACGTGTCCATGCGGGGGCGCTCGTGGTCGAGTGCAGAATGAATGGGAGTCAATGGGGTTTCACCCCCAGAAATCCACTTTTCTCAGGATGTAAGTTTTTGTCAAGTAATTTGAAAGTTGAATTCAAAAGGGAAAATACACTCCGCTGAAAATTGCATTTTTGAGTTCACTTATCTGTTCTAAAAATCCGTTCAGAAATGTGATGACGTCACACAATAGCAGAATGCTAGCGTGTTCCGGTCAACAACAGCCTAACCTGTAAGAAATCAAAAGGACATAAGTACTCGTTCATTCGACTTTTGGCCTATAATCTATATTGAACTTGCGGAATCAACAATAAAATCTATTTTGGTTTAACGGCAAGCAGGTGAAAGAGACTCATTTAGCCGTTTAGCCCCATAGACTCCCATTCATTCTGCACTCGCCCGCGATCACCTCCAGTGGAATTCTACTGGAACTGCAACCAAGATGATACGCAACGGGGCTAATAGGAAGTGCCAAGGCTCTCCGTTAGACGGGCTCTGGTCCAACCCATTACTAGCAACGTGTATCTAAGGGACCAGTGAGTGTATATCAACTAAGCTTTAAGAAGTATATTCCATATTTTCCCATCTCTGGGTTACAAACTCTTTAGGGGGCAAGTCTAATTGATTTTAGAGGACATATACTGCATAATACTGCTTACAGCTTAGTTGCTGTAAAAAAATAAAACCGTTTACTGTCTTTTATAAAAACACTTTATTGCCATCAGGACTGAGTGCTTCTTTTATATTTTGGTTCTAATTCTTTGCTACGTTTTCATTGGCATGTCTCATTTTTTAAGATACCTTTACTGGGGAAGATGCATGATTTATGGATATTAGATTCATTTTAATGTCTATTGCCTATCAATTATAACCATTTTCCATGGAATACATTTTAAGTCAATCATTTGAAAAGCCTCACCATTCACCAAAAAAGGAGATGTTTTTTTCATATTTTTTGCTCTTTCATATTTATCATGTGTTGCTTTTATCATTTTCATAGAGTCTTGTCCTGACCAGTTGTTTAGAGGTGCAGAGTTCCTGTTCAGTTTGCCATTGTCACTGCTCTCTACTCAAGGAGCATGTGTGCAGTGCATTGTGGGTGCAGGTGTGCGCCGCGGGGGCCAGGCTTTTTTTCCCCAGTGACTTCCTCTCTCCTCTTTAGGCTTGTGTGTGTTCGGGTGCAGATGTGCACAGCGTGCCTCCTCCGCTGCCTCCTGAACGCATTGCAAAGGAAGGATCTTTTTAAAGGCCCCGTTAGGCAGAAGAGTAGGCCTATGCCAGTGTGTGTCCGGAGAGGAAATGAAAAATGGGAATTGAGAACTTTTTAAAGGAGCCTACATTAATCAGCACTGGAACTAACGGTTACAGGCCTCCCACTCGGGCATTGGGTTTAAGATATTCTGCCCCTACCCCCCGCCTGCTTTAATCAGCATGACCGCTGGCACAGGTTAGAAATTAAAGGGCTCAGCACGGGGCCTGATTAGTGAAGGTTTCTGCAAGCTGCCTTTTCAACAAGTTGCAAGGCTGTGTGACTATATGTGTAAATGTGTTTACGCTTGGCAGTCTTATAAAGTGCCAAGTCAAGATGAACTACTGAGTGACATTTAAGGAGGGCAAAATTTAGGGCAAGACTTGATTTTATTCCTTGGGAAATGTTTGGATCATGAACAGTGGTCTCTATATGACAGATGGTTGGAAGGGAGGTGTTGAAAAACAAGAGTTATTGGTGACATCATCCAAGGGAAATCATGAACGTGCACGTGTGTGTGTACTGAGGTTGACTCAAGAATAGTAAAGGGACTTGACTTCTGTCATTTTATACAGTTTTAGAGTC
>NW_024121599.1:3622738-3785238 GCF_016745375.1 Pimephales promelas
CCTGCTCCCAGCTGCAGAGCAGCTTTTCAATCCCACAATGCATCATTATCTGTCGATCAATCCCATGCTGGCTGCCATGTTATGGACTAATTCTGAACTATGCTCTGAATTGTTTGTGTTGAAGTAAAACTCCAGTTTTAGACCAAGAAAGAAATGGACAAATCACGTATTGAACACTTTTGTGGCTGCATACAATATTTAGTTCTGGTCCTCGAATTGGATTTGCAGAGCGGAGTTCCAACAGTGCAGACATTTAGAATAACATAATATTGTCATTCTGTTTAACACTGACTGGCTGTCAATGCATCTCTCTCTCTCTCTAGACATGTGAACTTCTGTATTAAAGCAATATCACACTTTCATTCATTCTAAATAGCGGCACAGATGTGATTACTTGTCGCCAAATCCGTATACCGGTAGTACATAGCATGAATGGAAGTGATACTGCTTGATACCTGCCTCGTTTATTTGCTCTCAACTGCTGTGTGGTTTTGTCCCAGGTTGCAGCTGTGTCTTTCACATCAGAGTTCCTTTCCGTCTGTTTTAAACAGATATACCCCATGAGGGATGGCACAGGTGTTCAGGACGGCATCTGCATCCCACACATTCACAGCTGGATTAGCTGTCACTCAGAGTGAGATAGAAAGTATGAGAGTCTACTTGGTAGTTTATGTTTCACTTCATGCTGCTCTCCCAAACGCAAAACTTTTCATCTATTTTAAGATTTCATCTATTTTTAGTCATTTTTTAACAAATTAAAATGTATTACTTCAATAGTAATAGCTTTTCCAAATACACAATTTGTCCAAATACACACACTTGTACTCTGGACTCTGGATTAAAATGATTGTTTTCTTCATTTAACTCTTATATACATTATGGTGCGCTTTTTCATATCTTCTAAAAGAGTAGAGAATTTCCAATTCATAAGAAATGTGACCTGTAACAAAATATGTGTGTCCCTCTCCTACCTCAAAGATAAACAAACACACCAAAAACCAAAAATGTTTTAGTTAACCTTTTTTAAATAATTTTAACACAAAATTTTCAAATTTGGGTACGATTTTTAACCTTGAATACATCATCAAAACTATTGTTTCTAGACATAAGCAAAATACTTTTTAATTATAAATATTTCAATTTGACTACATACAGTAGCTTTATAAAATGTCACTATTAGACTAATGTCAAGACATAATTGCATGAATTTTCAGTATACGTATAAGCTGATCACTGAGAGGTCAATAAGGGTACCGAGTTCCAAAAAAAAAAAAAAAAAAAAACAGCTAATGAGGAGCTTGGACCAGCCAGAAACCAGTTAGCATGTTTCAAAACACAGCTACCAACGTAAGCTGGCTTTTCCAGAAGAGTCTCCATGAATTTATGATTCAATACCCTCCAAACATCATTTGAATATATTTCATGAATTCAGTGTAAATCACATCAGCGCACTTGAACTCAGTGTGCTAGCCTGCATCATTGCAAAGCTAAATTGCATCATTACGTGCCATTCAAATGGATTTTTTTCCCCCCCGTTTATTCTCTCATTCACTCTCGCCTCTTTGCATGTTTATAGTCCTGGGGGTTGCGATACAAACGGTTAAGACACTCTTGGAGTTTCACAGCCCAGTGAAAGGACGGGGAGCTGCCCCAGACATGAGTGGCGGGTTGGCCGTGGGCTCCCTGTGGGGGTTCCGCTACACGAGCGCTTCTAATCTATTAAAGAGCTTCTGCTCTTTCCTCTACCCACAATCCACCAGCCCTCTGCAGGCCCGCACTTGATTATCTGTCCCTCACTCTTTCTGTTACTTCTCCCATTGAGGAATAGAAGCAGACAGAGCGTGCAAGACACAAGAAAACCAATCTCGACCCATCTCCCTGTGTCGTTGTCCCTTGTCTTTGATGGCCGATGCTATTTTAAAGTCTCGGGACTCCCAGAGCTCCAGGCCTGGTTATCTTCCTTTCACTCTTCTGCTGGTACATTTCCAGATGAGATAATTGTTTTAGAAGCGCTGGCTTTTAAAGCACTTTGGAAAAAAATTGAAGGCGAACAGCGGGTTCCTAGAACAAAGCGTTCGTAAATAACATTGCTTATTTTTCTTTTCCTTTTTTTGTGTGTTTGATCTAAGGAGTAATCTTGTTATCATGGCAGGGCAGTAATAAGGTAAATGTAGCATCTTCTGAAGCCGGTTAGTGAAGTACAGCCGTATTCTGTGTAGTGTAGAAACAATTGACCTCCAGTTTGCTTTCCCTAGTTAACATAACATTTAACATAAAGATAATTGGCCTCTAAATATGTAATGTCTAATGCTATAGAACTAAATCAAGTAGGGTTTAGTGGAGTGGTTCTCAACTAGGGGTCCTGGCAAACTTCCTAGGGGTTCCCAGCAGGGGCGAAAATTTCATCAAAATGTTGGGGGGGACAATAAACATAACAATTCTCAAGAGCAAATTTTGAAGGGGACACCAATAATACAGGCAAAAAAATACAGAGGAAAGCCTTACTACTATTATTAGTGTAGCATGGAGACCATTTCATTATACTTCTTAAAATTTCTTTCTGGTTTAAGCCAGCGGCGAATCTGTTTACATACTCTCCTCACGCAGTGCAGAGATTTCATTTCATTCATTGACAAATTCTTGAACTATATTAAATGATATAAACCAACTAAATCACAGTGAAAGCGTTAGAATCTAAATGCACAGCGCACCCGGACTTTCTAATCAATGTATGGCCAGCAATATTGTAATGTTTAATGACATGAAGATAGTGTCTGTTATTATTGTTATGTACAATTAAATACAATCGTTGCTGAGTCTGCGGTCTGAAAACTTTACCTCAGAGCATCCGTTAACTGAATGAATTGAGAATCTCACCTGAAAAATCAAGCAGCTGATTTCTGTAAATGAATGCAAAGCTAAATGTATATTGCAGCATAGGGCGAAGTCAGGATCCGTCAGCACGGATTTGAGACAAAAATAATTTAAATTGTATATAAAACTATGTAAATGGCGCTCTGTGGCGCAGCAGGGTTTTGAACACGGTCCTGAGCCGTTGCTGGGCGCCGCGGACAGACGCCGAACGGCGCCGCCGGTGTGTGTACACTCATAGAGAATAATGTGTTCACATTTTAAAGACGTGGCGCTGCGCGACGCGCCGCTACGCTTCTCGTCCGGTGTGCGACCCCCTTTACTGGAGTTCCACAACTATTCAAACACTATGTTTTTCTCTCCCGCCACCGGAATGTGTGTGTCTGAGGTAAAAGGGACGGAGGCGGTGGACCAACGCACTGTGAGGCAAGGGAGGGGGGTCTCAAAATGTTTAGTACGCTTTTTTCGTAATTGCCCCGTTTGCATTTGTGTTATTTTATTTCTTAATTATTTTAAGAATATATCATTACATTATTTACAATACACATATTTTAATGGTTTTTTTGGGGGGGACAACCCTCAGATAGGGGGGGTCCTGACCCCCCCGACCCCCCCGCGATTTCCGCCTATGGTTCCCAGTAAGTGTTAAATTTACTTAAATATTGTTGTGTTATACCTGCTCTAACTCGTGTCATGTTTTCATGTTAAGTTAACATGTAGCTACCCCTTATGCACCTGTTACCAGGAGCAAAATTAGTCAAGCTAATTAAATAAATATAAAACCCCAAAAATGAATAGCACACTTATGAACACTGTATGTTTGCTATTTACAGGAAATTATGGATGGGGAAAACATGCCGCAGCCTATCACACAAATTTAAATTATTCTACTCATAATTAACGTAGTAATACCTTTATAAAAGTTACATAATAAAAGTTAAAGTAAATGTACTGTGTAAAAGTACATTTAAATGTACTTTATTTAATCATGGCTTATGCAATTAAAAATAATTGAAAATATATATATTGGGAAATTCATTAAACTCTTTTAAATGATCATATGACGCCTCCTCGATGCTTTTTCGACTACATCCTGCTTCTTGTCTTGATGACGCATGTGGCGGCCGCGTTGTGACACCGGTGGCTTGTGTTGCCAGATTGGGTGTCTTTTTCGCTACATATTAAGGTCTGTTTACAGTGTGTTTTAGCTGGGTTTTTGCCTGAAAGTCTCTATAGAGATCTGGCACCCTATTGGACGTAGTTAAACTGAGAGAGCGTGCGTTCAAAAACACCAGAATGAACACGTTCACAGTATCGTTCATCAGGCAGTACCTGATACAGTACAGTAATACAGTACGTTCAGTTCATGTTCGCCCAAAATATGAACGAGTTCATGAACTATAATTCAATGAACGCGTTCAGGCACAACACTGGATCTAATATAGTGCTAGAAACAATAATTAATGTATGTATGATATGCTGAATCGCATGTAGAGGATTGAGGGTGCTTGTGTAAATGGGTGAATGTTAAGTCTCAGGATTATGGACCAAGTGTCTTTCTGAAGCAAGCTTAGCTGTCAGTGTCATACTGTTGTCTAAGAAGCAGAAGTAGTGACACTTTCTTCAAGTGTCATTTCAGATGCTTTAAAACACAGCGGAGAGAACAGCTTTTGACGCCTCTAATCCTCCAGTCCATGACCTCCGCATCACGACCAAGTCTTCCATGTCCTGCACATGCATCCTCTGTTTCTATCTATTACAATTCAATAAAGAATGGAGTTTGTTTAGGATCAGGTACCAGCTAGGCTTGCTTGTTTGAAAATATAACGGACAGGCTTGTCTGAACAAAAAGGTGGACATTAATAACCCAAACAAGTGCTCTTTTTGTTCTTAGCCTGATGTGTTCTTGTCTCGCATTCTTTTTTTTTATTATTATTATTTGTGTCTAACTTTAGCTGCATACTGTATGTGCATAGGTGAGAGGATTGCTGTCTGAGTGCACATTTGCTTTAGGGCCTGAACGCTTTGATTGGATATTGATCGGTCCTGGCGAGTTTTGGGAGTATGGTAGCACCTGGGCTTTTGGGATGGCGGTGAGCACTTTTCTGACCCCACCACCAACCTAATCATCTGTCACATTACTGTTAAAATTTGTTCACACGGGTGATTAACTTATTATAAGCCATTGAAATCTGTTTCTTTTCATATGCTTGCAATTAGGTTTTTTTTTTTTTCAATTAGATTTTTTTTTTTTTTTTTTTTTTTTTTGGAGTTGACGGGTCAGTTGTTGGACCCCATTGGTTTCCATGGTTGGGAATATCTTCTTTTGTGTTCAGCATTAGAAATAAATTCATACAGGTTTGAAACAACTTGTGGGTGAATAAATGATGAGTCAGAAGCAAACAGGGTGAACTATCCCTTTACATAAATATTATGCTTATTTAAAGGAGTAGTTCACTTTTGAAAACTTTTGCTGATAATTTACTCACCCCCATGTCATCCAAGATGTCCATGTCTTTCTTTCCTCAGTCGAAAAGAAATTAAGGTTTTTGATGAAAACATTCCAGGATTTTTCTCCATATAATGGACTTCAATGGGAACCAGACGGTCCAAGGTCCAAAAGACAGTTAATAACAGTTTCAGATGCAGCTTCACATGTCTTTAAACGACACCAGACGATGAGTAAGGGTCTTATCATGCCAAACGATCGGTTATTTCAAAACTTATTCCAAAAATGTAACTTTTCTAAGGACAAATGCTAGCCTTGCTCTATTCTGTGAGGCGCGTTTGTAACGTCACGTAATACGTAATTACGTTCAAAAGGTGACGGGCAACATAGCCGGAAGTACGGAATCAAAATCGTCCGACATCGTTGTTTTACCTTTTAATTCCTTTTTTTGGTTAGTTTGCACGTTCAACCATATGCGTTCAACTTGTAAACACTGACTCTGTACTTCCGGCTACGTCGCCTGTGACCTTTTGAACGTAATTACGTATTACGTGACGTTACAAACGCGCCTCACAGTATAGCATTTGTCCTTAGAAAAGTTACATTTTTGGAATAAGTTTTGAAATAACCGATCGTTTCGCATGATAAGACCCTTATTCATCGTCAATATAAATTGTATATTAAAGTAAATAGGGTGTATATTAAAGTAAATATCTACAAACACTCTCAGCATTCCTTGAAATGTTGTCTGTACTAATCCCTTTCACATAAATCCTGTACTTTGGAATCGCCTCTTTTTTTACTCTGCCAGTAAAAATCAGACTTTCAGTCTTTGTGGGACTTGATCCAATCCCAGTTCAAGTCTAATAATGTTGCATGAAATACATTAATTTAGGAAGTAGGTCTCGTAAAACTCAGGTTTAAAGCCGAGAAGAGAAGTCCATAAGCCGCCTGGTAAAATCTCACAACATTCCCTGCTCAGTAAAAGAGTTTGTATAGTGACATATGTGTGTTGCATTAATAGAAGAAGGAATAAGGTCATGGCAGGCTCTTTTGAGTTGAGAAATGAAGGAAAGAAATCAATAGCAGAATGTCTTCGAGGCGACCGTGGGTTTGACATTTATGAGGTGGCAGGTGTACAGGTGCCGAATGAAAGGAGGGAACAGCAAGAACAAACTGTGCACATACAGACCACCATACAGTGTAATCAATAGGCCTCTCCGTCCCACATGGGTGGCCTAAATCCCTTAGATTTAGATATTCAAATAAAGCCAAGACTAAATGTTTTGTAAATTAAATGTGCTTCGTTGTCTTATTTTCATTCCAACTTCCCAGCCGCTTTGACAGACATCAGAATAGATTCTCCAAAAGCGCTATGAAACTAATGAAGCAGGCAAAATAAAAAGAGGAAGGCTGGTTATATTTCCCTGACGTTTTTCCTCAAATGACTTTGAATTGCTTTCCACCCTTGGATTTGTCAAGATGCATTCAGGTTTGCTCTGTCCCCTGGGGTTAACACAAGCATGGCATTTATTGCTCCACAAGTGAAAAAGCTTCTTAATTACTACATAGGCCCTTTATAGTTTCACACATCATAGTTTTGAACATTAAAAGTGATTTCCAGACAGCACTCAAGAGATCTGGATGGCTTAGCTCGTGCTAGAGAGCGACTGAAGTAAGTCTGATGGAGTGGGAGGAGGAACAGCAACTGTATTAGCTCAACTGACAAGAGAGAATGACTGGGTGAGCTTGTAATTCTGTCTAAGTAACTGGTTATCTGAGGACAAAAGATTGCCTATTACTATACTGGTGTCTTTGTGAGGTCCAGTGATGATTCTGATGAATTTAACAAGTCAGCCCCAAATTTTGGCAAGTGATTCATTCATGACATACCCAAAATAAAAAGGTTTCTGCTCATAAGTCATTCTGAATAGACACATAACACGCATATATTTAGAAAGCCAACCCTTGATAGTTTTCAATTCAAGACTCAAAATCAAACAAACTGTTTTTAATATTGAGATATATGCTTAAACATAAAAACAAAAACAACAGATATAAATAATATATGAAGAGTTCAGATGCAAAAGCCTCTAAATGCCATTTGAAATGTTCTCCTTTAATGATGATTTTTGTCAAACTTGTATATTTAAGTACAGTAATTTCACTTAAATAACAATTAATAGGTAATTATCATTGCCATTAAAGTGAAATCACTGAAGTTAAATATACAAGCTTGATAAAAATGACCATTCTAGAAGAAAATTTCAAATGGCACTTAGAGGCTTTTGCATCTGAACTCTTCATATGTATTAAATGTATTAAAATTAGTGTTGTCAAACGATTTAAAATATTTAATTGCATTAATGTCATAATTAACTCATGATTAATCACACATTTTTATCTATTCTAAATGTCTTTTGATTTCTTTTTCTCACATTATTTTTTTTCTCATTTTAATGCTCTTATCAACATGGAAAAGTGGATCTTGCTTTGCTTTTTGCAAATGTTTTTATATATATTTAAAACAATATTGGCATATACAACGCATTCTCATCCTTTAACGTCATATAGAACGCTATATGACAAAACGGCGCTATACTATGCACATGGCACCCGTTATCGTTAATATAACACGCTCTGTGAGGGCTAAGTTTAGGTGTGGGGTAGGGTGCGCGTGTCATATTCACGCTAAAGGATTTATAACGTCTTGGGTTTGCGTGTTATATTAACGATAAAGGGTGCCATGTGCGTAGTATAGCACCGTTTTTGCATATAGCGTTCTATATGACGTTAAAGGATGAGAACGGGCTGGCATATACTGTGTTCAACTTCATACTAACATTCTCACTTGGAGCAAATCATATCTCAATGTAACACTGTCCATCAATAAAATGGTGAAAGAAATACTGACGAAGTCCTGATATTGACGAGGGGGCGAAGAATTCGCATCATCTGTGTGTGTGTGCTTGGCAATCAAGTGGTATTGGATGTGCTGCGACGATGACAGCTCAGTTCACAACAACAAAACACACAGATCACTTTGGTCTTGTCAATTGAACCATTTGGCAACTTTTTAGTAAAGTAAAGTTCATTCAGAATCTTATTGGCATCCATTTTGGCGTCTCACGCTCGTCATCCACTCAAAGTTTCCATTCAGAATCTTATTGGCATCCATTTTGGCGCCTCGCGCTCGTCATCCACTCAAAACCCAACGTTAATCAACTATTTGTCCGGCTCGCAAGCCCAAACAATTGTGTGTGGCGTCTTGCCTGTTGTTTTGTTTCCGGTCTAGCTAGATCTGCTTGCGCTTTGGTCGACGAAGCAACAAAACGTCCTCGAAGCAAAAAAAGGTACACAATGCCGCGTCCTGTTGCAAAAGCATATGAAAAAACGCTACAAAGTTTGCTAGGCCAAAAAGACTGTTAATCACACAATAAAAAATTGACATAATTAAAATGGGTTTGGGTTAGCGCCGTTAATAACGCGTTTAACTGACAGCCCTAATTAAAATAGTATGTGAATGTAGGATTGTAACTTATAACCACAACTAAAGTGTAGCCACAATTGTGGTCATGCTTCATTTCAAATCTGAGGATGATATCTGAGTTTTGTAGAGCCTATTTTACAACCATGTCATGGTAGAATTTTAGCCCATTCATGGGCTATTAATGTAAAATGGTGAACATTTCACACATCTGCCGGTATGAGACTTAATCTTCGTCATTCTTTTGTCCTTATTCTTTTGTTTGAATTCAGCTATTATCGGCTTTATTCTGGCATTATGCTTGGCCATCTAACTTACACATCTGTCATCCCACTATACATGAATAATCCATCTGTTATCTTAAAAATGACCACCAACTTTAATATTATAACTGTAAAAATAATGTTATGAAATAGAAAGCTCCTGCAGCAGATGCATTAGAATAACAAGTAGCATCAAGCTGCATGACACAATTTAATTGATATTGGTCAATATATAAATATTGGTGAAAGTACCATTAAATTGGCCTGCGCAAACCTTAGTAAGTCACAAATGCATATGCAATAAGGTACAGTATGCCACAAAAATAACTGCCCACGCATTTTCGCTCTAATTTTTCACTGCATGTCTTTAGTAAATCCTGACAGTAGCTTTTTGTAATGCCTAAATTATTTGATTTGTGCTGGTGCAAGCTGTTAGTAAATCTGTTCCATAGTGGAATGTAAATACATTTACATTAAAGACCTACAGCAGCCAGCTGTTGTATATGTTTATTATAAGATGATATTCTTAACAAGTCCTCTTTTAAACCTGATATTAAAGGGATAGTTCACTTTGAAATTAATTTTTGATATGTTTTAGCTTACCTCAAGGGCATCCAAGATGTAGGTGTCTTTGTTTCCACAGTATTTTCAATTTTGATATTTTTCGGTCAAACCGTTGTTGTCTATCAGTCATATAATGCAGGTTTAGGGGGTTCACCTCAAAGCGCAAGCACAGAGAAGTCAAAATTAAACATGATTTAATGACTCGTAAATGTAAGTACACATTGATGGCCTAGCAGTTTGTGTGAGAAAACGAACAGTATTTATATCGTGTTTACCTCGTGTAACCACAGCCATGTCCAACTGGTCTGACGGCACGGGTGTTTCGGTCTGCACAAGCGCCGGAAGTGATCGCTTGCGTGTGTACGTCACTTGTTGTTTACACAGAGATTTCTGAAGTTTTACCTTTCACTTCACATTTTTAGATATATCAAAATCGTCTTTCATTGCGATTTCCTGTATATCTAATAGGGGTGTAACGGTACACAAAAATCACGGTTCGGTACGTACCTCGGTTTTAAAGTCACGGTTCGGTACGTTTTCGATAGAGCAAAAAGAAAGAAATGCCAGGGAAATTTCCTATTTGTTTAAAGAAAAAATATTTTTAAATAAGTGTGAGTTTTCCTAGATCTTGAAACTTTCAGTTTTATAAATAGGGGTCATCTTTGAAGGATGAACAAATAATGTTTTGGTCATCACATTAAAAATAACATTTAAATATATATATTTATTTATATAATATTTGAAGTGCTGGAAAAAGATGTGTGAAGTACTTGAAAGCATTTCACCATTCCAGCCAAACTGGTTCCAGTTAGTCTTACTATATTAAATCCATGGTGAATGTTGCTGGTCTGTGGACGTAAAGTACTAGTTCATTCACGGCACAATGTTTCTCCTGGTTTCCATGACAGCGCTGTTTGATCTAATAGAGATCTACGGTTAATAACGGAGAAATGTGAGTGCTTCTCACTAGATCTCGCAGCGATGTTATTACCTCAGTGGCGAATTCAAATGTTTTCTTTACCGGATCTCTTAGCGCGGTGTGGTAACATACAGTGTTGCTTGATCGAGATCGGCTCGCGCTGCACAGATGTTGCTGGTCCGAACTGATAAACGATCCGTGAAGCACATAACGAGGAGCGCAGTTTCGTTCTGCTTTCATTACCCTTGTCATTTGGATGTTGCGCAACGTTGTGTTGGCCGCGTCAGCACGTATTTTGCCGGCAAGAAAAATGGTCCAAGCAATCGTTCGGTTTGTATGCGTACCGAACCGGAAGCCTCGAACCGAAACGGTTCAATACGAATACATGTACCGTTACACCCCTAATATCTAAATTTGTTTAGATCTTCACAGTGAAAGGTAAAACTTCTGAAATCTCTTTTTTTTTTTCCGACAAACCAAGCATAAACATCATTTTCTCAAAACTGCAAACTTTATATACATGCTGCTCACATATTATTTTAGCAGATTTTGTGATGAATACAGTGTAATCAGACTTTTGCCATGAAAATACAATGTTACAAGTACCAGAAATAAGCACAATGTCAGGGCTTGTCAAAACTCAGAACACAGAGGGTTAATGCATTTTTCTGTGATGTGAGGTATTGTTTCCTTCAAGGACTTTTTTTTTCTCATCCTCACAAAATGTACATGGAGCAAGACACAGAACGACCTCCAATATGATTATTTTTAAATGAAGCGCTCTTGAACCCCACAATAGACATCCTCATATCCAAAGACGCCTACTCGCCTACCCACACATTACAACTCTTGGAAGTTTGTTCCACGAACGTAGGATATTTACACGCACAAAGAGCACATCAAAGAAATAGCTTGCAAGGTCTCCCTGACGACAGATGCCATGGAAACAAGGTCTAATGTGACAATATCATATCAGTAGTCTCATAAGGATATGTAACACAAAACAATTGAACACTGTTTCATTTGATCTACAATAAATAGTATTTTGGAGAGTTAAAATTGTGCGCAATCCAAAACTTGACACAAAGCATCTTCACGGCTTCATTAGGATTCTGATATCATCCAAAACTGTTTCGTAACAAACTTCACTCACCACAAACAGCAAGATAACAGCAGAAAACTATTATTCAAGCTCTGTCTTCAACCTTTAAAAACAGAAAAGAACAAACTGGTTATCACTGCATTAAAAAAAAGAGTGGAAAACTTTATCTGCCTGTTTGCTTTTCTGTCTTTTTCTCTCCTAGAAAATGCAACAATTTCTCCCCTACTGATGCAATCAGCAGAAACACTAAAATGCACAGAAAAGTGGGGCAGGGCTTTGCATTCTTACAAACATAGCATTTGGAGGCTTGGTAAAATCGTTTTTTTGTTGTGTCTGCGGATCTCACAAGTCTGAATGACAGGATCAGAGATTTAAGCACAAGGAACCATGTGGATTGAACAGCTTGTGATCCCTGTTTCGCCTTGAGAGTTAACACTGTGATCTCTCACACATTTAAAAAGTTGTAATTCAAAATTATTTATTATGTATATTCACTGGCTAAATATAAATACACAAATAAATAAAATATAAACGTTTTTTTTTTTTTTTTTATCAATTTGCTTGTTCTTTTTCCATACAAAGAAAATACTAAAATATAAAGTGGTGAAAAACAATTATTACAGAATTTTAATTTTGGGTTAACTATTCCCTTGATGCCATTGTAAATCCCCAAATCACTAAATAATATGAGGGAATGAAACAATCTCTGGGTTCACAGCGGACTGCCTTGGTCCTGATCTCTCAAATATTCCTTGTTCACAAGTTCACAGAAGTCATGGCTGAGTCAGCACGGAGCTGAAATCCTGTCAAGTTGCTGACACTTAACTATGTATTCATTCTCTTTTATCAAATCCTGAAAAGAAAATGGTACAGGTTGAGAGTTCAAAAGCCCAGGAGCTCACAAAGCCCTTAAGTAGAGCTCTGGACGACATAGGAGTTGCCTGCTTTTGTAGACTATATTCAAAAAACGTTTAGCTAGTGACACCAAACGAAGGAGCAAAAATCAATCTATGAACAGATGATTTAAGATGGAATGCCAAGTTTTTTTTTTTAATTTCCTGAGGAATTGAAAGGAATAACATGTTGTTTTGAACATATTACAAAATGTTTTTAGTATTAAAAAAAATGTTATAAGAGGTTACATTTTTAAGGTTGTCTTTTTCATTACAGCCCTGTTCATATAATGTTAACAAGAACATTTAAAAAACAATTTTACATTTATTAAAAAAAAATAATAATAACTAAATGTTTCCACCTCAGTTCCCACCACAACTATAAGGATAATTACACAGATCACCTCTTCGGAATCACTTTCATAAACCTGACCTCTGTTTCCAGCTGAGCTAATCAAAATATATCTAACTTTAAAAAGGTTTACTCAATGCTCTTTCACTCCTAGAATTATAACTATTACAACATTAGCATCTGCACCAACGGACAACTGCTTATTATGAGCGCACGCTTGGGAATGTTGCCTCTTTAAATGCTAAAACTCTTTAGAAGGTGGACTCTGATTGGCTTTCAATGTTTATTTGATTTTTTTTATATCTACGCTTTTTATCTATTTCGACACGCTTGAACACGTAACCCAACCCCATCACTAAACCTTCCCAATATATAATATAAGGATATAGCAGGCATTAATTTACTATGGAAATGATCTGGCTTCATCTGTGTTCTTTAAAGCAGCACTTGGCAAATTTTTTAACTTAATAAATCCATTTAGAAATCATTTGGATGTTTAAATAACTTTTGAGAATGGTGACTTCCCCACTCCCCCCAGCATTCCCAGCACCCCCCCCCCCCACCCCCAAGCTCAATACTAGCTAAAAGAACAGATGTTTCTGTGTCAATAAAATTGTTTATACTTTGGTCGATTCTGTTATGATCTATAATTGTTCTTTAATCAAATGTAAAACATTGATTGTAACCAATAATGTATCCTGTCTACATTCGAAAAGACTGCAACGTGAGCTTTGTCTGTACAATTATAAGAGAAACTGTATTACAGTTCCTTTTGGGGGTAGATTAATCTATAACTAAGATAAGAATAAGCGGTAATGTTTGCTAGATACATCCGCCCACCCCATGTTACGGATTATGGTTGACAACAGAATACAATGTACATGTCAATGTTAAAAGATACTGTGTACCCACATAGCACACCATAAAGTTGGACTGTCTGGGACTCTGATTTGCGTCAGTGTTGTGAAATATTCTCACCACAGCTGTAGGGCGAGCTCGTTGAGAACATACGACAAGAAAAGTGAAAATCGGGGAATAAGTGGCTACCGAACAGCCATTTAAGTTGTATAGATCACGCGCCAAACTTATCACTCCCATTGGCGCTTTTATGGGATTGTGCTCTCATTCTAATTTGCCTTGTTTAGTAAATCTGGCCCTAAAGGTTCAGATTAATGTATTTACCTGTATTACACAAGTGGTTCGTATACCCCAGGAGGTACTTCAGAGGAAGATTTTCATTTTTATTTTAGTAAATATGCAAATCTTTGTTACTTGCAAGTCATAACTTCTCATTAAAAGTTGTGCAAAAGACAATATACTGTATAAAAAAAGTGCAAATGACTTTTGTTTAACATCCCATCTGGATTTCATTTATAAATATGTTTGCTGTTAGGTCTTTTATAGATAAAGTTTCTCTACAATTGCCTCAGAACTGTTTGTGCAGGATAAACAAACTCGCGTATCTTCTTAAGAAGCATCTTGAGGTTTGGAAACACTGATGTAAAGGATCATTACAGTTTGTGTTCTAAAGAACCAAAGAGTAAAAAAGGTATTTGTGGATTGTATAATGGTTCCTCTATGGCATAAGTCTGCGAAAATTGGATGTAAAAGCAACACGATGGTGTCTGTTTGTGCGTATGTGTGATATGGAGTTAGAGAGTGAGTTGGAAGCATCATAAAGGCATTCATTAGAGATGAGCACTTGGTTTCTGTCACTCAGCTTCTGATAAAGTTGTATCTTTTTTGTCTCTCAGCTGGAGTTGTGTGGACTTCATGGCTTGCCGTAGGCTCTAAACCAGAGCAAAAGATGACTTTCATGTAAAACATAGCCATTTATCCTTTGAGAGCCACAAGAAAAGCAAATAGCTCAACAGTGACGGAGAGAAATGTGGAGAGAACTTTTTTTTATTTCATCTTTGTGCTTCATTTATGTCGACGTTGAGTCCATTAAGTACTCATCGTTAATGTATGTACGAACTGTATGCACTGCAAGAGGAAAAACAGATTCTTAGGAACTCGACTCGAAAATAACATTCCATTTGTACTCGACATTTGCATTTCTATCTGAGGAAATAGTCTACATTTGAATTTGAGGGACAAAGCTAAGACCTGATGACAGTAGAAGCAATAAGATTTAGAGCTAAGCTTCAGAAGCAATAACGGCAAGACTAGTTTTGTCTTAAACTCCCCATGTCTCCTCTGAAAATACTGTAATCATGCAGGACCAGAAGTTTAAAGGAATAGTTCACCTAAAAATGAGCATTTTGTCATTATTTACTTACCCATATTACTTTTTTTTCTTTTCTTTAGGAGATGAAACACAGCAGGAGATGTTCAGGGCGCTCTTTTCTATACATTGAAAGCATACAGTGCGGCCTGTAATGCTCCAATGGGACAAAATGTTCCATCAATCCCCTATTAAAATAGTTTATTCAACTCTAAAGGCCATTGCACACTGAGTACGAAATATTCGTATGCGTATTTTCGTGTTCGTCAGCCTAAAAATTCGTCACGCATAGAAACCTTGCACACCGAGTCCGTTGCGTATTTATTAAACCTTTGCGGGAAAAAACGCAAAAATACCAAATGGATTCGTCAAGCAGTGAGGATGATTTTTACCCTCTCTCTTATTGAAAAGAGAAGAAAGAGAAAATATTACGTCCATCCAATCCTGAAATTGCGCAGAGAGGAAGGAGAGGAGTTGCGAATTTATCCTGAGCGATTCAAAATTTACCTCATAATGTCAGTGGGACAGTTTGATGCTTTGCTAGCGATTCTGGAGCCACATATTAAAAACAAGACCACCAATTTCTGTGAACCAATCGATTCTGAACGGAGACTGGCAGCGTGTCTATGGACCAGATATGGACACACACACACACACACACACACACACACACACACACACACACACACACACACACACACACCCGCACACCCGCGCGCGGCCCGGTGGAAGCGCTGGGCAGACAGAACAGCTAGGCTGTTATTGTGTATAATTGTGTATTGTGCCCAAATAATAAATTAGTTATCGAATAGGCTGCTCAATCAAGCCTTATTCGATCTTAAATTTCAATCTGATTGAAGGGGGAGGTTTATTAATTTCATAATCCAATATAGAGAAGAGAACACTTGATCGAATTGAAAACCGAAACTGAAAGCACGGCGCATATGTGCAATGATTTGAGGACGAGCTCCCCCCGGCCCTGAAAAGACCTCTCAAAATGCTGTCTCTGGATGCGAAAAACGCAGAAAATCGAACCCGATCCGATTAATTTTATGACGGACGAAAGTTTCGGAGGCGGTGTGCAAGCGTGACTGACATAACGTGAGGTCGAATTTTTTTTTTAACGTGCGAAAATTTCGGATGCGAATTTCAGACTCGGTGTGCAATGGCCTTAACGGTATATTCCGATCCTTCTCAAGCTGTTTTACTAGATTTGTGTGAGGAAAAGATTTACACTGTACCTTTCAAAAGTAATAGATTATTTTATTTTAGCAAAAATGCAGCGCAGCAGACTGACATGGATGGGAAGAGATTGTTTGATTGTTTTGTTTTTTTGCAGATAAAACGCATTCTCGTTGCTTCATAGGCATTAAGGTAGAACCACTAGTAACATGGACTATTGTAATGATGTCTTAACTACCTTTCTGGGCCGTGAAAGTGGTGATTACGTTGCTGTCTATAGGGGGTCAGAAAGCTCTCGGATTCCATCAGAAATATCTTCTTTAGTGTTTCGAAGATGAGCGAAGGTCTAACAGGTTTGGAATGACATGAGGGTGAGTAATTAAGACATAATTTTCATTTTTGGGTGAAGTCATACTAGTATACACAAAGTATACTAAAAGTATACAAAGTATACTATTTTAACAATGTCTTTGTTACCTTTCTAGGTAATCGAAATAAGGGTGAGTAATTTTTTTTTTTTTTTTTTTTTTTTGAGTGAACCAAGCTGTATTCTCTTTTATTTTTTATATGCATAATTTCAGAAAATTATGTTGTCACAAATACTTTGGCCATAATAAGTTTTGATTAGTTTTGTACCGAGGGAAGTTGAGCAGTGGACTACATTTATTTGTAATAAAAAGACCTGAATACAAGTAAAGTGTGCAAAACGTAATGTTCAATTAAGAGATCGTATTGATTGACAGCAGAGTTTTTGTACATTGTTCGTAAAGTTTTCCGTTTTCTCTCCAATTAAACACTTGGCTCCCATGGCTTCGTGATAATGAGTTTTCCCACCTTCTTTCTCATAAAAGAAGTGTCTCTCATCATTTCTAGCTTGCAGGTAGAATTCAATCTTAAATGTAAGTTGGACCGCACTCGTTGCGAGATATGAGAGCGTTACTGAATGCTGGGTGTCGGCTACAGCTCGGATCTCTGAGGAACCACATTGGTTTCTCAATTACTGACCCAAGGCACTCATCGCCTGGTCTATGCTTGGAGAATGCGATTGGGATAAACACAACACAGTTTATGCTGCTTTTGCATGTATAACGCCCTTAATCAAATTCTCCCTCTCTCTATATATTTTTTTTCCATTCCCCCTGTTTTTTGTTTTGTTTTGTTTTTTGTTGTTGTTTTTTTGCATATCTCATTTAGCACCACCTGCCTTAAACTGTTCATCAACACCTTCCTTCTGTCTCGATTCTCATCCCCGGGAGTTTTTTATCTGTTATTTCTCAATGCTGTTTCCCTCCTTCTTTTCCATGTTTTCTCATTTTCTGTTTCCATCTCTTTTCTCATATCTTTAGTCTATTGGTTGCTTTGAGTATGTTTTAACAAACACAAGCTAATATGTTTTTAGTTTCATTTGCAGGCGTGTAATATAAATGGACTGTCCCTAATAATTAATAGATATGTCTGTTGAAAGGACTCACTTCTTTTGAATTGACTCAGAGCAGGGAAGAAATGTTGATGAAAACCCATTGCGTACGGCTCATGTTCAGTTAAATAAAGAGACATTTTAAAATGCCAAAATGTTGTATAATGTTGCCCCCTAGAAATTCATTCAGCTAAACCTGTTTGTATCTATTGCTTTAGTTTTGAGTGGCATTTTACTAAATGCAAATGTTTGGGACTTCAAATGTCAAATTCAAAGCCCTTTGTATTGTTTCCGACGGTCCTTTTGCCTGGCTGACGCCCATCAAAGCAAAAAATACTGCAGAGATGTCAGATCTGTGCGAGTTGCCTTAATGATGTTTAGCTTGCTAGCAGATGTTGCATAGAAAGGCCCGTCAGTTTTGCACCATCAGTTACTGTCTCTCAATATAGCTTGAGCTGAGTGGAAAGTCTGAACACATGCACATGGCACACATCTTCCTGTCTCTGCTGCCACTCTAACTGGCCTGGCACGACTGCACATACAGTATGAAGAGTTCAGATGCAAAAGCCTCTAAATGCCATTTGAAATTTTCTTCTTTAATGATGATTTTTATCAAACTTGTATATTTAAGTTCAGTAAATTCACTTGTTATTTAAGTGAAATTACTGAACTTAAATATACAAGTTTAATAAAAATCATCATTAAAGAAGAAAATTTCAAATGGCATTTGGAGGCTTTTGCATCTGAACTCTTCATATATTGTTTTTCTTTTTTCCTTTTGTGTAGTTGGATTGTCTTATCCGTCCTAGTCCAATGATTTGCGTCCAGTTGTGTTTCTGTGTGTTGTTGGAGACAGTGTGAAATGCCTGTCCTCAGGGTGTTATCAGATAAAAAGTGTAGCTCATCACAAGGCTTTGGTGATGGAACCATGTCAAATTCTAGTATGAATTTTCCTCAACAAGGGAACATGACACTTCAAAGCAGCTTGTTTCGATAGATTTCCATGCCCAAATCATGGCCTACCAGGTCTCTATGTATTCATTGCTTATCCCTGTGCACAGAGTGTGTTTTTCCTTTACTGAATGTTAATGCTTGACATGTCAGCGGACTATAGTCCATGTAGGGCTGTACGATTAGTCGAATTTTAATCACGATCACGTTTTTGGCTTCCCACGATCAAATTTGTGTGATCGAGCGATATTTAAAATGGGAAAGTGCGCGAGAGATATCGAGTGTGTTTGTGCGCGAGAGACTGAGTGACAGTATGCGTGAGTGACCGAAGCATTAGTAAATTGGTACATACATTCTAAATTTTTTTTATATACGGTTTGTCCGTATGCTGGGTTGTTTAAACCCAACTTTTGGGTCAAATATGGACAAACCCAGTCACTAGGTTACATTTTTTTTCATTAAATTTTTAACCCAGTGTTTGGGTTTGTCCATATTTGACCCAAAGTTGGGTTTAAAGGTGCCATATGTAATAATTGAGGTAACAATATACGAAAAATGAGCTACACGCATCAAAAGAATGAGAATAAATAAGTGCAAAGATGTCATTAAAAAACTGACAAGTTATAGTGCTGCCGAGATATTAACCTGAATTAGCATGCTAAATTACTAGCCCCGGCCCGGCAGGTATCGCAATACCAGTTCCGGCCATGGGAGGCGGTATGCGGACGGGCAACGTTAGCACCAGCCAAACTGCAATAGACGAGTGAGTCGCGCTCGCGCCGGCTTGTGTGTACTTGAACCTGATGTCAGTCGTGTGGAAATACAGCCAATTACTACATTTCAGTTCAGGGAAGAGTTCAAAAAATGATTGGTCGACATTATGCATGAGGAATACATTTTGGTAAGTTGTAGCATACTGTATCTTTCACCAGTGTTCGTGTTCTTTTTCCAGCTAGTAGAGACGATCGGTTCACGTGCGCTAGGGATCTGTAGTGTAACATGTACAAGCGCCAAAACGGTATTTATTCTTTGAATTGCGTAATATAATTGACAGAATCTGAGAGCTTAACTAACCTGCTTGCTAAGTGTCAATTGCGTGTGTCACACGGTGAATTCACGGCGCTAGCTTGATCAACATCAGCGAATGCTGTCTGTCAAATTAATTCACTAACAATAAAAGTGTAATATGAACAAAACGAATACCATAAACTTCAAATAATTGCCCAAGCTTTTATTTTCCCATACCGTCGAAATGCACCAGCTTGTTTTTGAGATCTATGAGGCGGTCTTCATCATTTAGTGTTGAGATTCATAGTGTTTAGTTTAGTTCACTCTAGTGTTTAGTTCATTGAGTCTCTGATCTCTAAAAATCTCCAAATGTTCCACGTGAAACTGCGGTCTTCCAACCTTTTACTATCATGTCAAATGATTTGAATAACATGCGCGATGGTAGGAGCACAAGTCATTTTTTGGAGGTATACTGCCCCCATCTGTTATGGAATATGGAGTAGGATTTGATTTATGATGTTAGATGGCACCTTTAAACAACCCAGCATTTTTAGAGAGTAGTTCTGCCTTGACATGTTCTTATTTGGTTACATTCTGTTAAATTCTTGAATATTTGTTTTTTTATTGATTGTATATTTTGTGCATTTTATTCACATCCATGTTTCAGGTACAATGCAAGTTTATATTTTGCTTCCTAAAATATATTTACACAATGTAAAATGTAAAATAGTGCCCTGTTGAAGTTTTGCTACATTTTCTTTATTTTGGTTTATTTTTTAAAGAGATCCACTGAATTTTGGTGATTTATTTTATTTTGATGCACATAGTTGTACATTATTAGGAATGCAGCACAATATGGATGTGAAAGCAGTTATAATTTGCCTATGTGACTGTGATAGATGTGACCAGTAAAGGACAAAAGAACACGGAGGCAACGTTTAGGGGTTTATTGCCACAGGATGGGGTTACAAAAGTAAAGCCAATGCTAACCAAATGGTGGTAAACCAAACATAACAAAAATCAAATAACAAAAAAAAAAAAAAACATAGGCTACAATAACAATGGGTCACTGCATTTGCCTCTCAAACATTTGGTCAAGGGCCTACAACCTGTTCTCTCACAGAACACTCACCCACATACAGAAACAATTAACGTATTTATACCTTGGTGGCCAGCACCAATAATCACATAAAGGGGAATACACAGACATTTAATGGCCATTACACACAATAAACGCATATGAAAACACCCAATATACATAAACAAACACCTCAAAAAATACTATCAAATGACTTCACTCAATAAATGTACTTCTTATAAGCAAACAAAAGAAAAGCAAGCAAAATAGTCCTTGGAGAGTTCCCCCGGAGCAGAAACCGGAATGGTTGTGGCGTGGCCTGATCACCGGAACCATATATATACGTCCGATGTTTCCGCTCTAACCCCTTTTGATTGGTGCACCAGCGCACGGGAGTCAGACGTGCCAAACAAACAAACAAAGAGAACGGTAAGAATAAACTTAAACTAAACGTTAAAGAGTGTGCGCACTTAACTCCAAACGAAAGTTTAAATAAATTCTATTAAAAATAAATAATGTTGTTGTGTATTCTTTACTGTAAACAAATTCCATTTAATAAAAACTCAAACTGACCTGACCCAGGCTCACCCACATCCGACAATAATATGTCACAGTGACAATAATATTGGTTTTGGTTAAACAAATAATCGTGATAATTAAATTGTGATCTCAATATTAATTAAAATAATTATGATTATCATTTTGGCCCAAATCGTGCAGTCCTTGTCCCATGTGATTTAAAATCATGGTGAAAGTTCTGTAAACTTGTAAGTACTGATAGATGGGGCAAAATGTGTGGTGGGCAGTGGCAAACAAAGATTTTATTACTATTAAAGTCTGTTATTATTAGTTTTCCACTTCTAGACTGATTAAAACAAAATCTCCTTGTAAAGAAGTGCAAGATTTCAGAGTGATTCTTTTTATGTTTTATTAACTGATTCAAATCAAAATATAGACTTTAAAATGCAGCATTTTGTGATATAATCTGTCTGTTGATACAGACCAGAATGATTAATTAGATTTTGTGAGACTAAAGAAACAAATTCACCACATTCCTCAGTAGATTAATGGACTTGTTGTAAAACACGCAGACTACTTGGTTTAGTACTTTTTTTCATTAAGTGTATCATAGATCATGAACAGATTTAATTAATTGTTAAGTTAATTGTTTTTCCCCCTACTCACAATACTGTCACAGTCATTGTTTCCACTTTGGATGGTTGATTATTTTAGAAACAACCTTAATGTGCTCTTTTATTTATTTCTTTTTAATAGTGCAGATTTTTCTGTTATTTACAATGAAATACAAAAAAGGCACTTTTGTTCAAATGTTTAGAGTCTGTTAGATTTTTCAATACTTTCAATGCTACAATGCAGCATTTATTTGAGTAATATTGTGAAAGTTTTATTTTAATATATTTTAAAATGTAATGTATAGTTGTAATTATAAGCTGACTTTTCATCATCATTATTCCAGTCTTCAGTGTCTTCTACCATGCTGATTTGATACTAAAGAAACATTTCAGATGATGATGATGATTAATGTTGAAATGTCAAATTAATGTTGATTTAAAGCTGGAGTCCGTAGTTTTTTTTTTGTTTTGTTTTTGGGTTAAAAATTATCCAAAATACATATTTGAGAAAATACATAACGATTCAAAGCGTTGCGGTGCTGGTGGATTTCCGCGGAAGATTTGATCATGTCTTTGCGTCATTACATCACATCTGTACACATAAAGAAGGAGTCTCGGCTAGTAGGATATATTGCATGTGAGGATGCTGGAGGTGGAGATTTATAGCCTTTTCTCACAGCACTTGATATAATTAAACTTATATTGCAACCGGACCCATGCGGAAAACAAGGATACATATCGGAAGGACATTACGTCACACAATGCTGACGTTGTTAACATTAACATTTTGAGAACTAAGTATAATTTGCATGGTTTGCATGGATGATAAGTGATTGTTAAATTTAATCAGCACGATTTACTGCAATGTCAGAACCAAAACAAAAGTCGATGTTGTTCAGATGACATTTTCCAGTGAAAACTATTATGTTGGTCATACTTTCAAAAATAATAATCTGTGATTCTGAATATAAGTATCCGGTGACTGACAGTTGCACAGTCTCCTCAAACATTTTGTTCATCTGCGCTGTGCCGTGTCAAACTACAACTCACGTAAAGTTAGTAATTTTTGCGAATGACTGCAATTGCGAATTTCGAATATAGATGGCGACAAAGAGGAAAAACTGCGGACTGCAGCTAATGCTGTTTAATATTTTTGTGGAAACCAAAACTTGATTATCAAGTTATTATGGAATCATACATTATCAAGATTTGAATCGAAAGTTTAAAAAAAAAACATGAATTTATTTGAAATATTAAATATTTGTAACGTTATAACTGTCTTTACAGCCCATTCTCATGATCCCAAGGCGTCATATACGACACTTTTGCCAAAACGTAGACATCCAACGCACATGGCACTCTTTAGCGTCAATATGAGGCGCAGATATATAGGACAGAAGGCGCCTCCTAGTGGTCTAACCCTAACCCTACCCCAGACCTAAACCTACCAAACTCTGTACGTGTTATATTGACACTAAAGGGTGCCATGTGCGTTGGATGTCTACGCTTTGGCAAAAGCGTCATATATGATGTCTTGGGATGAGAATGCATTGGTCTTTAATGTCACTTTTGATCAATTGAATGTCATTATTTAATAAAAGTCTTTCCTTGAAAATAATAAAAAAACAAATCTTACAGACCCCAGTGTTATGAATGGGATAGTGCATTACCTTTCATTTGGTCCAATACAGATCAAAATAGTGGAAGGTAGCAAGTGAAGTGACATACAGTACAAGATTTGTGCATTAAAAAGGTTATTTTGAGAATACACATTAGTGTTAGACTTGCAAAACCACCCAATTAGAGAGAAAGAGATTGTCTAGGTGTCATGTAAATTTGGCAGCCTGTTTATACAAGTTGGGGTTTAGTTTGCCACTAATCACTGACACTAGACATGGCTCAGAAAACACTCTATATAATGGATATAATGTACAGTACAGTAGTTTCTTACTTACTTCTAAGGGTGGGTCATGAATATTTGGAGGCTGAAACTATATTACTGCAAATGTCTTTCTTTTTTTTCAGAATCAGTTTTACATACAGGTTAACCAGCTTTTCAGGCAGTCCTCAAAGCAATCATATATGTACTGGGGCATCACCTTAAACCTCACTGGGCCAACAAAGGTTCATTTAGACAGCTCCAAGAGTCCTGGGACCTGAACTACATCTGAGCTCTGTAAGCCACACAGGATTTTTATAGAGCGGGTCCCATAGGAGACAGTTCATTGCTGGGGTCTCAACCGACAGGAAGTAACCGAGGCGGACAGGTTCTGACCCTGAGCTGTCAATGATTCTGTAAACAGTTTTGGGGGGTGATGCATCAGGTAAAGATCTGGGATTTCCGTAGCTTTGTTCCGTCTTGTTTTACATGCCTCTGGTGCAGGCATCTTGGGTTTGGAAGTGCAATTCTGTGTTGACAGACCCAGTAATTCTACACGGTTCTGTCCTGAAGCTGCAAGGTTCCGAAAGCCTCTGACATGTAAATGACAGTGGTTTTATGAATCTTTGAAATGTTCTCATTTCGAAAGCGGGACTTTTTGGGGGGGTTTTGTCAAAGCTCTTTTTTCATCTAAAGACATTACATCTTTAGGCTTTCGTCAGCCGTGATGTTGACAGAGATTATTATTTATTTTCCCTTTGAGTTCCTGTGGACGCTGTGGGGGAAAGACTTTGACTTTTAAGTTCACAAAGGGAAACGGTTCTCTAAAAAAGGGAAAATAATATCGCCAGGCGTTTTTTTTTTTTTTTTTTTTTTTTTTTTTTTTTCCGACCAGGTTGCATAGTGGATTCTCTGAGAGAATAATTTCGGCTGTGTCTTCGCATGCGGTGGTCCATTTGCTGCAGTCTCTTATCTGTGTTCGATGAGTTCCCATGTGTGTTTGTGTTAGCATGCATGCTGATGTCAGTGTTATGTGTTACCTCTGGTGCTGCTTGTGCAAGTGTGTACAGTATGTCAGAAAGGCATCATGAGGCCTCTGCCTGCTGCCAGGTTATAGAGCACAACGTGTGAACACACACAACTACAATATGGAAGCTGTAGGTCAGATGAAAAAAAAAAAAAAAAAAGAAAATCTTCCAGCAAAGTTTTATCAGGCAAATATATTTAGAAAGGTTGCACCATTTTCAGCTGCCTGTGACTGAGACACGATATAATGTGATGAGAGCTGTGCGGGAAGAGAAACGAGATCCGCTGCTCGTGTGTGTGCAGTCTGGTACAAAACACTTAGGTAGGACGGCGTAACTTTACGATTATAACGTAAGACTGTAGAAACAATGACAGACAGCCTCAGTAAAGTTAGCTTCATTCATTGGGAGAAAATGTGCGCCTTTGGGGTTTGTAGTCTTTGTAATTACGTATGTTCAGTCTTATACCTCAACGGTTTTACATCAAACTGCGACTTTCTTTACTTTAAAATGTATCTTTTAAATTGACAAACATCATATGTGTAATTCAGGGCACAATTCAAACGAGATCAAAATATTTGTTGTCTCTCGCCATTGACTACCATTCAATATTTTTCCGAAATAAGGTCCCATGGTGGTCGACCGGAAGGGGAGGGACTTAGGCTCTCTATTTGTCCTTCGAAGGACGCACCTTGTAGCCTTTGTGGGATTTCCCAATTGCACAATTGTTTTTTTGAGCTGCGCCCTCTTCTGGACAGGAGTGAATTTGCATATCCTTCACCCTGAGGCTTATTCGTTTCACCTTTGCAGAAAACGCATATGGATTTTTAAATTATTTTTATTATTAACAAACAAGCAAGCCCAGATGAGAAAAAGTAATGCAAAAGTAACATACGGTTTCATAAAAAGTATTTCATACTAAGTAATGCAATTGTTTAGAGCCACTCAATATTTTAACACATTCTTTTAAAAGTAACTTTCCCCAACACTGGTTTTGAATATTAAAATTCATTGTATTATGAAAATGTACAAGTAATATGAAACATAACATTGGTTATTATTATTATTATTGATATAATGCTTATTAATTGATTGATTTGATTTGATTTGTTATGCTGTCTTGTAACTTCAGTTTGCAGACATCCTAAAAAAATCAATGATCTTATATTTCTTAAAGTCTGGACAATGTAAATTAGTCATGGCAGAGTTTACTTCACTCCTCCTTGCCTATATTGACTTGTATTGTATTCATTTCAGATTTATATTAAGTCCGGCAAATTATCTGATCATAGTCTGAGCTGTTTGTTTGCTTTCCAAGAAGCAAAATGTTGTTTTGGTTGAGCTTAATGTCTCCTCATACATAAATTCTGCCCCTCTAAGGACTTCCATTTCATGGTTTAGTTTGATGATCAATGCCATAATAAGATGCACATCATGTTTACACCACAGCGATGTGTGCATTAAACCATACATATGCTGCGCGCTCCCAGGATTTAAACGTATTCCTGCTGCTTTCAAATACACTGTGAAACAGTTAGCTAATGCAGCAAGCCCCCACAGAGGTGTTAATTAGATTTTTTTTCATCCGAACATGACTGCACACAAACTCTTGCACTCCCCCTCAGATATACACACATAGACACAAACAAATTTGCTGTCTAATTGAACACAATTTCATTTGATGATATTCATTCCAATCCATTTCCATTGCATGTACACACACTCGTCCACTTTATTGGCCCTGTTTGCATTACCAGGGCATGTTATGTAGGGGCACTTATTAGAAAATGAATACACAATGTGTTGCTAATAGTAATTGTTGGGGTGACATTTTGCTCCCTAATTAACTGCCATCCTTGTTCCTGTGAGTGGTGTCCATTTCCTGAATCAGCAAGGTCATGAAGTAAAAATAGATAATGCCGTTTTTTAAAATTACGACGAATTCCCCCAACAACCATAATCTATTTTGTGTTGGGGCAATGATATGTTATTTGCATTAATGAATAAGTTGTTTGGACAATTTGTTAATTTTAAGCATCACTAGCTTCAATTTTGAGAAACTAAGTTAGCTTTTGCTTGGTGAAACATCTATCAGTCACAATGGATAGTTTAGATAACAATATAATAGTTGAAGTGATTTGTGGAAAGGATTGTGGCTTGATGAACTTGTATGCATTAACTCACTTAGATACAGTACCATAATAATGACAAGTGCTGGAAGTTCATTATTAGCCTGCCCCAATGTTCACCTGTTATGGAAATCATCCATGTTCTCAAAACGTGGAGGTTTTATACATTTTGTTAATTAAGTAATGCAAATAACATATCATTCCCCCAACAACCATAACATATTTTGTGTTGGGGCAATGATATGTTATTTGCATTAAAGGATTAGTTCACTTTTGAAAACTTTTGCTGATAATTTACATTTGATGAAAACATTCCAGGATTTTTCTCCATATAATGGACTTACATGGGATCCAGACGGTCCAAGGTCGAAAAGACAGTTAATAACGGTTTCAGATGCAGCTTCAAATGTCTTTAAACGACACCAGACGATGAATAATCATGCGAAACGATCGGTTATTTCAAAACTTATTCCAAAAATGTAACTTTTCTAAGGACAAATGCTAGCCTTGCTCTATTCTGTGAGGCACGTTTGTAATGTCACATAATACGTAATTACGTTCAAAAGGTCACGGGCGACGTAGCCGAAAGTACAGAGTCAGTGTTTACAAGTTGAACACAAAGGTTGAACGTGCAAACTAACTCAAACGGCGTTTACAAAAAAAAAGGAATTAAAAGGTAAAACAACGATGTCGGACGATTTTGATTCAGTACTTCCGGCTACGTCACCCGTGACCTTTTGAACGTAGTTACGTATTACGTGACGTTACAAACGCGCCTCACAGAATAGAGCAAGGCTAGCATTTGTCCTTAGAAAAGTTACATTTTTGGAATAAGTTTTGAAATAACCGATCGTTTCGCATGATAAGACCCTTATTCATCGTCTGGTGTCGTTTAAAGACATTTGAAGCTGCATCTGAAACTGTTATTAACTGTCTTTTGGACCTTGGACCGTCTGGTTCCCATTGAAGTCCATTATATGGAGAAAAATCCTGGAATGTTTTCATCAAAAATTTCGACTGAGGAAAGAAAGACATGGACATCTTGGATGACATGGGGGTGAGTAAATTATCAGCAAAAGTTTTTTTCAAAAGTGAACTAATCCTTTAATGAATAAGTTGTTTGGACAATTTGTTCTGTGAGTTTGTTTTGCTGTTTGACAGATTGATGATTGACAGATTCAATTATGTGTAGAATTCCCTTGTTTGGCGTTTTCGAAGCAAAAATATTCAGTTAAATGCTACAGTTTGAGCTGAAATCAGGGACAAACAGTAGTGTGGTTTTGCACTGGAAACTGGTAGAATGAGTGAGAAGCATTTTTCAGTGATGGGAACAGTGTCAAAGGTAGAGTTTAATTGGTCAGCTGTAGGTTGTAAAGGCGAAGAGCTGGATGGGAAGAGTGACATGATACTGTCACTATGCAGCAGCGGCAAGAACACCTTCACATTTTCAAGGATTATTATATAGCATTTCAACCTGAAAATAAAGGATTCACGTACGCATATTTATAAGATTGACTTCTAAAACTTTGCAGTGTTTGGCCATTGATTATTGTGTAAATACAGTTATTTCTTTATACAAATGCCACTTTAGGTGTTGCTTGCATGCAGTGTAAAGATGGTCTTCTCCTCCTCTGTCATTTGCTTTCTCATCCTCTTTCAACTCATCTCACACACACGCACAGACACACACCGTGTTAATAAGTGCTACCTCTTGCTCTCTTCTTTCATATCAGTAATGGAGAAGCTGGAGACAAGGATGAGATGAGAGAATGATGTGTGGCGTTATGCTGTAGCACTTTCCAATGCAGCCCTGGGATCAAACTGGACACACAGATTACATTTCTGTGTTTACTTGCCCGTGTGCATTGTGCAACCCGGTCTCATCCCAAGACGTCATATAACTGAAGTTTTGGGACGTCTTTTGACCATACGTCAATATTCGCCTTTTTAGGGCCCCCTTAAACGTCGGTAGATGAGGTTATGGGATCCTAACTCTACCCCAGACCTAAACCTAACCCGTCACCTAACTGACGTTAAAGGTAAAGCGTCAGTTGTATGACGGCCCGGGATCGCCATCTACCGACGTTTAAGGGGGCCCTAAAAAGGCGGATATTGACGTATGGTCATAAGACGTCCCAAAACGTCAGTTGTATGACTTTTTGGGATGAGACTGTGTTACATTGTGAGACTATGTGAGGTACCAGCGCTTCAGAGGCTTTATGGAACATAAAAATGTGGAAGTGCAAGGTTAGGAACATTTTTTCTTTGTTCCGAAAGTCAATTTTGCTACTGTGTTGACATCCGATGTAAAATCACTGGAGTTATTCTATAACAAAATGTTGCATAGTGGGTCACAATGATGCTGAATCTTGTTGAAATGAGATTTATTCTTTCGCATCACGAGCTTCAATTTTGAGAAACTAAGTTAGCTTTTGCTTGGTGAAATCTATCAGTCACAATAGATAGTTTAGATAACAATATAGTTGAAGTGATTTGTGGAAAGGATTGTGGCTTGATGAACTTGTATGCATTAACTCACTTAGATACAATACCATAACAATGACAAGTGCTGGTAGTTCATTATTAGCCTGCCCCAATGTTCACCTGTTATGGAAATCATCCATGTTCTCAAAACGTGGAGGTTTTATACATTTTCTATTCCATTTTGGGATCTGGAAAATGGTGCTTTAGAATGAATCAATTATAAATAAGTGCATATGGAGACACGCATCATATAAGATGAATGCAGAGTTATGATTATGATGCATATATGATGCCAGTGTGTAATGCAGAGTTTCATGTGTTTCTTCTTTATGCAGCACTGTTTCTGCCCGGGATTATATTTTAAGGGAACGAGCAAATTGGAGAATGCCCAGCGGTTCAGGGTTTCTATAAAAAGGGAGCTTACTCGCTATGGTGTAATGAAACAATGTGAACATTGAATAGTCGGACTTTGCCTGCGGACTTCTCTTACAGAGCGCTGAATTGCACTTGAGTGCCTTTAAGCAAGGGAGAGTAAGTCAGCTGGTCCATTCAGGGCAAGAAGGCAGCAAATTTGACCTCAGTGCTCCATTCCACATTGTAGTCCATTTATCTTTCTCTAGAACTGCTAGATGTATTGAATTACCTCCCGAAATGAAGGGTAATTCTGCTCTGTGCTTTCCTGTTGCTATGTAGCAGAGATGGACTATATTTGTAGAAATCTGTGCTTCTTGAAGTCTTGCACCCCAGACAATGCAACAATCAATCAATGTGCCCAAAATTTTAACACGTCGTGTCCTTAGAATGAATCTTTCTCTGTCTCTGAGAAAAAAAAAATAATAATAATAATTCGGTAGATTTCAGTGTAAAATTGTGTACACGTTTAACTTAGTTAAAGTCCAAAGTGCTGTGATCTCTTGTAAAGAAGCTTCATAGTCTGGTCTCCCTGCAGACCGTATGCCCTTCCTCTCTTTCTCTCTCATCCTGGTATAGACTGATCACTCACTCACACACACCTGCTCCATCATTATTTCATCCTGTCTCAATCTCTCCCCCGTTCTTCCTATTATAAAGCCCATCACACAGTGCGCTGGCTTCCCCGGTGTGAATGAGATCCTGAAGTCATATTGATTTCCCTGGATGTCTATAATAGAGGATGTGCCATGTGTAACACCGGCCTTGTGTTAGCACACTGTAGCCCTTACTTTATTTTCCAAATGTTTTTTTTTTTTTTTTTTTTAAACCGTACTATAGAACTGTGAACAGAGGGGGAAACTAAAAATGAATTGTCCCTGCTAATGATGTTATTTATTTATTTTGTATGCATTGTTTTAGCACCTGAAGGAATTATGTAAGTGTTAACAATGCAAATCTGACTGCAAAATTAGCACTGAATGTGATTTGCGGTTTTAAGTGCTAGGTTGACAGGGATCTAGCATATTATTATGTACAGTATCGCTTCACCACTGAGATTCACACACCTGAATCGACTCTTTAAAAAGCCAAAACTGTGCTAGACTATACAGTGCACCAAATGCAAAAGCATTTAATTATTTATTTATTTTTATTATTAATTAAATTCTGTTCACTGAAAAGATGATTTATATATTTAAATGTATTAAATATATATATATATATATAAAAACACTAAGCATGTCCGAAGGAAAAAATAATATGTATAAAGTGTTAGAAGCAATAATTGCAATATGTCCAAAACGGAGCGAGATGAAGCATAAGCATGCTATTTTTTTCCCCACCCCTTATACAACTCTAAATAGTTACAATATATATATATATATATATATATATATATCATTATGTATTCATTGCAAGAAAAGAAATAAACAGTAATTATAAACACCAACCAATTTTTTATTTTTTATTTTGTACATTTTGCACCAAACTGCCCATCACCAGTATCACGTATAATCAGTATTACGTATAACCCACACTTACAATCGCATCTGTCAATCCTCATATCCTTTTAATAAAGTGTTTGAACAAATATTAAACAGTTTAAAAAGTTGTATAATGTTTTAACATCTATACTCCAAACCATTCCACAACCTTACCCCACAAATAGTGATGCACATACTTGGTTTTTATTTTGAGTTTTTTAAAGTGTAATTCTTCTCTCAAGTTATACCCACCCTGCCTTTTCATAAACTTGCCTTTCCTGGAAGAATTTATAGTTTATGCAAAATAAATAAATAAATAAATAATAATTTGAATATCATTAAAAAAAAAATTGTGGGTAAAGCAGCTTTTCCATACAATGTTCATTTTCATTTTAAACCATCCAATTGTGCCGGGCAAATTATAAATTAAATTCACAATTTGGATTTAAACAGCCATTGACTTAATTTAAAAGTCCAATTTCAATATAGTGCTTTGCTAAACTAAATTGCATATACTTAGCGTATAACCCACTGAAATACTGTAACTCACTGCCTTTGAAAAGAAACAAGAAAAAAGAGGGAACAAGAGCAGCATATTAAGAATAAAAAGAAGAAAGAAGAAAACGGTCTGATTTCTTTGCCTTCTGGCCCGAACTGTCGTTATCGGGATATAAATATGCCCTTTTAATGCCGTGACACACTTTGAGTTGTGATTATGTAAAACCTCTCCTCCACAAAAGCTGAAGGGTCCCGCTTTTTAGCTAGCGCTTGATTTTAGGCAGCTGGGGCCATGTCGAAGTGGAAGGCACCCTGTGGAGAACCCCACGGTTTTGGATGGTACACCACTGCCTTCGGTTCTGGAGTAGGGGACTGTGATTGGCACCCACAGGGCTTCAGCTGTTGGCAGAAAGCAGAGATGCCCACTAAAATGCATCGGATCTTTCAAAAAACGCATTCTTCTGCTACATCAGAGAGCGACAGAATGAGAGGACGAGAAGAGTGTGTGCAACATGTAAAGACATTGCTGACTGTATAGGCACAACAAGGAGGGGATACTTACCTGTTCATACTGCGGTTGATTTTAGCATGCCAGCAATGTGCCTTAGTTAATGCAGAGTTAGACACAGAACCTGATATCAAATGAATCGCTCAAGTCAGGCGTTTTATGAGACATTATTCATTTCAATGTTCTGTCTCTTGTTCAAGTGTGACAAGATGCTGGAATTAAAAGGGAGAAAGAAAGAGCCAGAAAGAAAAAGTCCTCACTCTGACTGATCCCATAGCCCCAATTAGATGAGCAGAGTTGATAATACAGTAATGAAGACCCGCAGATTCAAGTCTAGTCATTTCAGGTCCTCCCATTAAACCTTCCAATGTAGTTAACATTGATTCCGGCTTGGCGCTGGGCAGAGTATGGACTTCATAAAGGAAGACAATAGCTCCTGAATTGGGCTCAGCTTTGACATAATTGCCTCATAATTGCATAGCAGTGATTTGCATTCACTTTCTGGCCCTTCCCATCAGCCAATTAGATCCGTTTGTTGATTTATGTGTGTGCTGATAGGAGCTGATGGCTTTTGTCATGGTTCATATTGATGACTGCTAAATACCTCAAGGCTTTTTTTTTAATCTTTATGAGGGTGCAGGAGGACAACATGTTAATAGAACTACGGGAACCAGATTGAACGGTGATTCACAATCAAGTGGTGATTAGGTTCATTGTGCTATTCAAATATTTGTACAGTTGTAACATTTCTTGATTCTAAATATATTCTATACTTATAGCTCTATTTGGACAGGACTAATTTTTACAGCCACTGAAAACTAGACTAACTTTGCGATTTAATACCTGGTCCTTAACGGCCACATTCAGTTTACAGAGTTCCCAATCTTGTCTAGATCACTAAGTATGAAGTAATTGTGTCTCAATTTGAACTCAAGTGTCTTTGAATCCTGTTTTAGGTGTGGTAAAGTTTATTTTTATTTCAACTCAGCAATGATGTGCAGTGCTGCTGTAATTCATTTTGACAGGATGTAGAGTCATTGATTTAACTGAGCTATAAAAGACATAAGATACTCATATATTATTTCATGGTGTTTAGACATTTCGGAAGGACAAATACAGGTAAAAGAAAAGATCATGATCATGTTCATATACTAAATGTAAATTCATTTAATTGCGCCGACCTTTATGTAGAGTCCATTTGGGGGCTTTTCTCTGTACTGTAAATATTGATAAATACTACCATTCAAAAGTTTTGTGTTGAAAATGTTTAATATTTTAGAAGAAAATCTCTTTATCTCTTTCTCTACATACACTACTGGTCAAAAGTTTTAGATCAGTAAGATTTTTTTTATGTTTTTAAATGAAGTCTCTTCTGCTCACCAAGGCTGCTTTATTTGATGAAAAAAAAAAAAAAATGACAAACATTAATATTGTGAAATATTATGACGATTTAAAATGACTGTTTTCTATGTTAATATATTTTAAAAAACATAAATTTTATTTTAAAAACATAAATTATTATTTTCAATGTTGAAAACAGTCATGTACCACCCCCCCCCAAAAAAAAAAAAAATCTCTGATGAATAGAAAGTTCAAAAGAACAGCATTTATTTAAAATATAATCTCTTCTAACATTATAAATGTCTTTACTGTAACTTTTGATCAATTTAACTCATCCTTGATGAATAAAAGTATTTTCTAATGTCCTTCCCACAAAAATAAATAAAATAAATTCTTACTGACCCCAAACTTTTGAATGGTAGTGATTAATGTTGACAAAAGCTTGCCATTTCAGATCAATTCTGTCCTTTTGAACTTTCTATTCATCAAAGAATCCTGAAATAAAAATGTAAAAAACTGTTTTCAACATGGATAATAATCATAAATGTTTCTTGAGCATCATATTATAATTATTTCTGTAGGATCATGTGACACTGAAGACTGGAGTAATGATGCAAATTCAGCTTTGCTCACAGGAATAAATTACACTTCACTACATTCACATAGAAAACCGCTGTTTTAAATCGCTGTTAAATTTTTTCTTTTTTTTTTTTTTTAGCAAATAATTGCAGCCTTGGTGAGCAGAAGAGACTTCTTTTAAAAACATAAAAAAAACTTTTGACCGGTAGTGTATATATCCCAAACTTTGATTGGCAGCATTTCAATTAATGTGATAAATTGCCATTTGAAAACATTTTTCTAGCCAACAACTGACAAGTACAAGAAACAAATGACAAGAACAAAACAATGAAGTTGCCCTTCATAAAGCTGAGCATGAGTGCTCTTGTCTGGGTGCTTGTCTTTCTGTATGTGTGTGGGAGAGAGAAAGAGGTTGTACGTGTCTGTGTGCGCACACGCATGGTCGGCACACACTCGAATGTGTGTCACTGTGTGTATCTGCGAACACGGAGGTCGTATAACTTGGTGTAACCGAACAGTGAAGTGGAACCGCTCGCCTTGACTAGAGGTGTCACGAAAGAGCCCCGCTATGCGCTTCAGCATGTGTAATTAATCATTAGAGGTGTAGTTCTTAACCACCGCCTAATACCATCTCTCGTCCCTTGCAGAAACCCACTTCTCCCTTAATTACTTATAATTGCCTTTTACTCATTCACTCTAAGATGCTAATATTCCTATTTGAGAGTGTTCAGCACATTTCCTCCCCAGTTTTTTTTTATTTTTTTTATTTTTTGGTGCCTTCTGGATTTATGCCGTACCGGGCAGGAGCTCTCATAAAGGCTGATCGCGAGGTTAACGTCAGTGATAGAGGCCATTAACTTCAGGAGATAGATATGACTTAGCTTCATGTCACTGTCTGGTCACTGTTACTTTGAGAGGCTCCGGCTCCATTTGTGGCCCACTTTTGCGGCTGAGCACATTCAGATGAGATGGAAGGAAATGAAATAGATGAACAGACGCCACCTGAACTGAGATATCAGCCTCTCTCCGGATACCGTGGAGCCGCTGTTCATTCCAGGGGCCACGTCAAAGAGAGGAGGCGAGCAGATATGTCAAGGATTGACTAGGATTACAGTTCATCTGCCAAGAACGGCATCCTTATTTTAGATGCAGGACAATTATAAAACTCAACTGCGTCAGGAAAATCATAACACAGCCTCTTAGAAGTGGAATTTTGCTCTTCTATATTTTCTGTCCGCCCTGAAGCCCCATTCAAACGTGGTTTCGATTGATTACAGCTTCGTTTGGCTGTGCGGTTTAATGAAAAATGGCAATGCAAGTGGTATCGGTGTATAGATAAAACCTTAAGGATATACAGTAGTTGGCACCAAACCGAGTATCATCCTGCTCATTTGTCTCCGTTATAACTAATTGATTTTCAAATTGTTTTTGGCAGGTACTACAGTGATGACCATGACGTCTTACGATGCAGACGATCCCAACACGGACAACGCTGTGCTGCGCTACATCATCGTGAGACAGCAGCCCGATAAACCTTCACCCAATATGTTCTACATCGACCCAGAAAGAGGCGACATTGTCACCGTGATATCACCCCAGCAGCTCGATAGAGAGGTATGTGCTTTCTTTGAGTTCCTTTTTTTAATTGTTGGATGGATATGAGCTACAGTTTATATGTGTATATATATATATAAACAGTAAAAACAGATTGCTGAATAATATATGCTGTACATTATTGTATGTTTTCAATTAGTGGCATACCATGAATCTTGGGGCCTTCTCCCCTGCCATAGCTGGTGATGTCATGCATAAACTTTTGTCTCAGGTGGAGATATTATGATGGAGAAAGGCAGTATTGTTATTTTGGGCAATTTATCCTGCTCTTAAATCCTTTTTTTTTTTTTCTTTCTTTTTTTCCTGTTACTCTTTACAATATATCATTATATGAAGAGTTCAGATGCAAAAGCCTCTAAATGCCATTTGAAATTTTCTTCTTTAATGATGATTTTTATCAAACTTGTATATTTAAGTTCAGTAATTTCACTTAAATGGCAATGATAATTACCGATTAATTGTTATTTAAGTGAAATTACTGAACTTAAATATACAAGTTTGATAAAAATCATCATAAAAGAAGAAAATTTTAAATGGCATTTAGAGGCTTTTGCATCTGAACTCTTCATATTCATTCATTATAGCAATATATTCATAACAAACTATAAATAAATATATAATTAATATGAATGAACAAACAATATATACACTCACTGGCCACTTTATTTACATACTTTATTTAGTGACACCCGTTTAACTGCTCATTAATGCAAATATCTAATCAGCCAATCACATGTCAGCAACTCAATGCATTTAGGCATGCAGACATGGTCAGGACGATTTGCTGTTTAAAGTTTAAAGGGAGAGTGCAATGGTGTTTAATGTAGAGTTGTTTACAGTGTTAAAGAGATGGATTCTCTTGCTAAACATGGCCAAAATTTAAAAAAATATATATTTTAAATGAATAACGGAGAATTTCGGTGACGAAAATTTTACTTCCGGGTTGGTACAAGTTTCGTCTGGATTTTTTTTTTTCTCGATCGTGGATCTAATGACATAGTGTTAGATGACATTTCTCTTGGAAAACCAGAGGACGCGCTTCAAAAGGAAATCATCGGCACCGCTGCATAGGATTTGTTTAAGAATGTCTTTGTTTAGCTGGCCACTGTGTCTGTTTACTGTAAAACCAAATCATGTCGTCATAGACCACGAGTAAACACACAAATGTTGTAAGTTATAACTCGTGCATGACATTGTGTTCTAAAAACACTGCGCTCAAGTTCAAATCATCCCCACACACACACACACACACACACACGCACACACACACAAACTTTAAACTGAGGAAGAAAGGTGAATTAAGTGACTTTGAATGTGGCATGATTGTTGGTGCCAGACAGGCTGGTCTGGGTATATCAAAAACTGTTGATCTACTGGAATTTTCACGAACAACCATCTCTAGGGTTTACAGAGAATGGTCCAAAAAAAAAGGTGAAAATATCCCGTGAACTGCAGTTCTGTGGGCTAAAATGACTTGTTGATGCCAGACAACAGTGACTCAAATAACCATTTGTTACAACGAGTTATGCAGAAGAGCATCTTCGCATAACACGTCGAAACCTTGAAGCAGATGGGCTACAGCAGCAGAAGACCACAGCGAGTGCCTCTCCTGTTAGCTGTCTCACCAAATTAGACTAACATTTCCTGGTCTGATCTCAATATCTGCTATGACATTCAGATGGTAGGGTCAGAATTTGGCATGGATCCATCCTGCCTTGTATCAGCGCTTCAGGCTGCCGGTGGTGGTGTTGTGTAGGGGATATTTTCTTGGCACTTTTTATGCCCCTTAGTACTAACAGAGCATAATTTAAAGGCCACAGGCTATCTGAGTATTGTTGCTTACCAAGTCACTTTATCACCACAGTGTACTAATTTTCTGATGATTACTTCCAAGAAGAAAACACAGTGTCACAAAGCTTAAAACATGTCAAACTGCACTCTCAGAAAAAAAAAGGGTACTGGGGCTGTACCTTTTCAAAAGGTACACTTTTGTACCCAAATGCTTCATATTGGTACCTTAGTGGTACATTTTAGCACCTAAAATGTACAAATTAACACCTAAATGGACATATTAGCACCTGAAATGGACATATTAGCACCTACAATTTACATATTAGCACCTAAAATGGACACATTAGCTCCTGAAATGTACATATTAACACTTAAAATGTCCATATTAGTACCTAAAATGTACATATTAGCACCTAAAATGTACATATCAACACCTAAAATGTAAATATTAGCTCCTAAAATGTAAATATTAGCACCTAAAATGTACATATTAGGACCTAAAATGGACATAATAGCTCCTGAAATGTATATCAACACCTAAAATGTACATCAACACCTAAAATGAACATATTAGCACCTAAAATGTACATATTAGCACATAAAATGTACTTATTAGCACCTAAAATGTACATATAATAACACCTAAAATGTACATATTGGCACCTAAAATGGACAGAAGTTTATCTTTTGAAAAGGTACAGCCCCAGTGACAGCTTTTGTACCTTTTTTTTTATACTCAATGAAGTGGCCAGCGAGTGTGTATAATAATAATAATAATAATATATTATTATATAGATGTATAGACATATATTATATATAAAGATGGTTATAGAGTAGTGTAATATACAGGGTCCGAAATTAACACACGCCAAGCACCAATTGCGGGTAGATTTTGCGTTTGGCGAGTAAATTTCAAAAGGCTAGCCGCCCCACTGGCGAGTGAATGTTCATACCAAAATAGTAATGTAATAAAATGTTTGCAATTGCATTTTGTAATGTTATAAAATATCCGGCATAATGGCAATGGACATGATGGAGTTGTTATTTTTGCGGGATGGGGATGTTTTGTGTAAGAAAGCTTTATGCGTGGAGGGCGTTCATCATTATGAAAATTGATGTATTTCACACCTGAGAAAGACAAAGACCCTCCCATAATGGTCCTATCAGGTGCTATCAGGCTCTATCATTATGAGGAACCTTGCAAAAAAGAATGAGGAGAGATTTAAAAATTAAGAATGGCTTTTAGACAGTTTGGATTTATTTACAAGACAACATAATCCAAAGATAAAAAACAAAGGAAGTAGTAAACGCACTGATATAAAGACAGAGGCTTGAACAGTCACACAACTTTGTGCCATTCCTGAAACATCTACCTGTCATTTCCAAGGTGTTTGATTGTTCATTTTACCATTCTCATGTCTCCTGTGAATGGTGAAGTCAGTAAGTGGTCAGTAAGTTTTTAACTCCTAAAAAAGATAGTAAGTGGACACCTTTCCGATTGTAAGTGGACACCTAAAAAAATTTTTTCATAGTTTTTTAGTTTGTATGACGAAAAATGACAGAGTATTTTAAGTCTATTTTGCTGCTATGTGAAAAAAAAAAGAGAAAGACACCGCGTGTTTGTCGACCCCAGATGGTTAAATAAACTCAGCATTGGTGAGCATAAAAAAGTGTATATAACATCTGTATATATATTTTTATAATTGTTTAACATAAAAATACTCGTTAATTGTGAATTTGTGATACCTAATGCACCAACTAAAGTTAACAAATATTGAATCTTATCGAAAAGTCTTTCCATTCTCTTTGTTTTTCCTGTTCAGTTTTGAAATACTTTCTATTTATCTTTTCAAGATTTCTGTCATTTAGAATGTGTGTATTTGATGGTCTACAGCAAGTTTACAGCATGTTAGCACTGGATTAAAATTTCTCAGCAAACATAAAGGAGAAGGGAAGCTATTTTACCATTCCAGCTATTCTGGAATATATTTCCACTGCTGCTCTGGCATGTCAATCAGCACAGGTCTTGTTTACAGTGCTGAATTTTCCATGTGACATGAATGGTAAATTTCTCAAATGTGCTCCAGATACACTTAAAGGAACACTCCGACTTTTTGGGACTTTAGCCTATTCACCTTACCCCCCAGAGTTAGATAAGTCCATACATACCTTTTTCATCTCCGTGCGTGCTATAAGTCTGTTTGACGCACCCACCGCTAGCCTAGCTTAGCACAAAGACTCGATGTGACTGGTTGCAGCTTACATACTGATCCAAATGAGTGGCAAAATAACGCAAACGTTTTCCTATTTATATGTTGTGATTTGTATAGTCACATAATGTACAAATAACAAAGTCAAATGAGACACAGACATCTTTTAACCGTATAAAACCTGGGAACTATTCTCTGAAGGCGAAGCACTGCTACTTTGACGGCGTAATAACCGCATCACTGGAGACAAGCCGTGGTGAGGAGCGGAGAGATCGCTCGGTGTTTGGGTAATAGAGTCAGAAATTTATAAATAGTAAAAGCGTAGTTTAGAGTCATGGGTTTTCGCTCTATTGTAAATAGCTGCGACTGTAAACAGGGGAGGTAATACCATGTTTCACAGAATTCCAACTAAAAACGCTGACTGGATGAAGAAATGGCTAACTTACTCTGGATATTTATCCAAACACACCTAAGATTATCAAGGGACATTATGTTTGCTCGGTACATTTCAATGAGGACGACTATTTTGAAAAAATGGAATTTGCCACACGGACCATAATGTGCTGAAGGATACGGCCATCCCATCTATACCACAGACAGGACAAGTGGATCACCTGCGGCAGAGGTAAGGGTTGTGTTATGTTTTTAGATGACCTACTGTAAACAGTGCCTTTAGCCAGATCTAATGTAACGTTAGTGACACTATTATATGATTAGGGTATGAATATGTTTTTATCTTGATGCGGTGCGGACGCGCTTGGGGAAAAAAAACGAGCGCGTTCACCGCGTTGAACTTGCACCCTGCGCGCGGCGCGCCTAGTAGTAGCCTAAATTTGAAATAACCATGGAAATAACGAACTTGAGCGTGCAAAAGGGTACGATAGGCTGTGAGTTCATTGTGCAAAAACAATTTGTGCTATTACTTTCCCCTTATTCTATCCTATATGCAATACTGTATATATAGGCTACTGTTGAATACATTTGGTTCAGCTAATAAATTGCATTTAAAATATATTGATTCCTGTAATAATAATTATTTATTCATGTGATATTTATAAATCTGGGTGCGTTTTTGGTTGGAAATCAATGAAACATGGTACTGTATTACCTGGTCTCCCCTGTTTATTGTCACAGCTCATACAATAAAGCAAACACCCATGATAAACTATGCTTTTCTATCTAACGTTAGTAATTGCTGACTCTTTATTCCAACGCTGAGCGAAGCGAACTCTCTGCTCCTCGTCACGGTGCGTCTCAGGTGATTGTTATCACTCTGCCCAAGTAGCAGTGCTTCCCCTTCAGAAAATATAGTATTTATACGGTCAAAAGATGTCTGTGTCTCATATGGCCTTGATATTTGCACACTCTGTGACTATACAAATCACAACATGTAAATAGGAAAACGTTTGCGTTATTTTGTCACTCATTTGGATTAGTATGAAAGCTGCAACCATTCACATCCAGTCTTTGTGCTAAGCTAGGCTAGCGGTGGGTGCGTCAAACAGACTTATAGCACGCACGGAGATGAAAAAGGTATGTATGGACTTATCTAACTCTGGGGGGTAAGGTGAATAGGCTAAAGTCCCAAAAAGTCGGAGTGTTCCTTTAAAGAGAAGAACGAGAAGAACCTCGAACAGGAGGGCCGACAGAAACGTTCAAACGGAGCTGTGCAAATAAGCAAGCATAAACAACAGCAAACACGAGGGGCAAATCTGCAGGGAAAAACAATAACTGTGGTGTGTTTAAACGTTGAACTATCCTCAAGGCACCTTTAGAGCAAGTATATTAGAGCAGATTCTCCGGCATATAAAAGCAGTGTTTTTAATGTTGTTAAGAGGCAGTAGGTTGGATGAATGCAGGGGAGATGCTACGGTGTCTCGAGGACAGGAGGTGTTAGCGGTACATGCTAATGAGCAACTGGAGGCAGAGCTTTCCAGCTCCTAAGCAGAGCGAGACAACAGCATGATTGCTTTTTCTGCAGGGTGACGAATGAAGGAACATCAATTCGGCCCGCTGCTGGAGGAGGAATATTAGCTGTTGTCAGACATTTAGAGCATGCTTTAATTGAGGTTATACACACTTATCCACTAGCATCGGCTGTGTCCGACAAGGCCAGTAGAAAACCCCTCAGCTGGAACAGAGCAAAGCCATCATTAAATGCATGTTTGTGTGCAGTCATTTGATAGTCGAGGTGACATCATAATTGAAATGTTACTGAATGTAGCTGTTTATTCTGATTTCTTCCTAGCGAAGCACTGGATGTTGACAAACTCTGCTAACTTTCACTGTCACCGCTACGTCTTACTGACATCATGCTTCCTCTGCCCGATTCCCACGAGTCTGTGCTTCGTTGCAGTTGATCTCATATGCGTGACAGATGTTTTACACAAAGAGCTCCAGGGGATTTGAAGTATTTTAAGGAGACAGGTGTGTGACGGGCCAGCAATGTGTGCGGTTCTCTGCTATAATTACAACTAGAGGAGTTTCATTGCTATAAATTTGATGGTTTTGAAAGTTCCCTAACTACATTCTAATATAACCTCCACCCACCATGCTGCCAGGAAATTCACATGGAATTGTGTGGATTTGTCTCTGAACTCCCTCAGGCCTCAAACAATCTAGTCAAGAAATGCACATTTATTCCTCGCTAGAATCGGACGGGTTGATCTAATTAATTGAATTCATGCCCACATCAAACCATACTGCAATAATGTCAGTTTGGCTATTTCAGGTAATGGCTTGTCAACAACTTTTCTCAGTTTTCTCAGTGCACGTATTGCTCTTGACAGGTCAAAAGTGCCTGTTCTTTCCGCTATATTTCAGATCAGCATGCGTAACTAATAATGTTTGTAGCTTGGTGTAAGCTTCTGGTACAGTACCTGATGGTCCTAATGTAAGATTCATCAGGTAAAACCCTGTTGTCAGAAATAGGAATATCACAACTTGGTTAAATCAAACCCGGTTCTCAAACGGGGTATTTGTGGGTCCTGATAATGCCAACTGTCTTATGTTACCAGTAAAAAGTGCTACTTTTACATTATTTTAAAGCTACACGGTGTGATTTTTACCCCCATTTAGTGGTGAAAAGGTATATGACCATCCAGTGAATATTAGTTTCTGTTCCTCTCAATTCCGATTTCGTTTTAACTCCTACGGTGGCAAATGTAGTCCAAGATTAACGTGGCTTCCAGTTCGACCTCGTCCATGAGTGTTAACTCAAACGTAAACGTGAAAGGTGAAGCTTGAATTAATGGGTATGTCCCTCTTTGGCTAATGTACTTTCAAGATGGAGGGGCAACATGGCGACCGACGTTAGAACCCCTTACCCGTATGTATTTTCAATTGCATATTATACACTCACGAGAATACTTTATTACTTGAACGAAGTAAATATACATTAATGAGCACATATATTTTTGAAAGAACTAAGTGTTTTAGCTAAGAATAAACTAAAAGAGTTACACAGTGTAACTTTAACGGTTATAGTCAGTGACAGAGTGCAATCATATTCGTCATATGACAGAGTGCAACACCAATTCCAAGCCTATTTATTTACACCCACAATGTAATGTCAAATTTAGCATTTTAATTAACAGTAATTGTCTTTGAGTATCGTAATAATATCGTATCGTGAGTTCAGTATCGTGATGTACAGTATCGTTACGCCCCATGTCATAGTATTTTTATTTGATTTAATAATGTTTATTTTATCATCATCATCATCATCATCATCATTTATTGGAGTTTCATAAGAGTTTCGTATCAGAGGCATGCAATTCTCTTTGAAGTTTACTCTTTTTCAGTTTTATTTAGACAGGCTGACAGATTGCAGACTTGTTTTGGGGGGGTGGTCAACGTAGGACCTCCTCAAACTAATTCTGTTGGTCAGTCTGCTATCGGTGGCTACCCACAGTGCATCTGCTCCGCGGTCCTGGCAGTCAGAGGCTTGCCACTAAATCTGACAGCCGATTGACAGGCAGAGTAGCCACACCTTTTTTTCATAAGCCAGAATGACACAGTAGCAAAATAGACATCTTAAAATCAATACCCAGTGACAGAGTTCTGGCAGTCCTCTTTATGGAGTACGTCTAATCATTACAGTCCTGCTTCTGATGGCCAGTCTGTGGTCAGATAAGAGCTCTGTTCTGAATCCTAGTGAGCTGCCTTGCTGTCAACTTTCCTACATAGGCTGAGTTTGACATCAGCATGCTGTTAAGCTAATGATGCTGGTAAGAAATATATATGAAGAGTTCAGATGGAAAAAAAGCCTCTAAATGCCATTTAAAAATTTTCTTCTAGAATGGTCATTTTTTTCAAGCTTGTATATTTAAGTTCAGTAATTTCACTTAAATGGCAATTAATAGGTAATCTTCATTGCCATTTAAGTGAAATTACTGAACTTACATATACAAAATTGATAAAAATGATCATTTTAGAAGAAAATTTCAAATGGCACTTAGAGGCTTTTGCATCTGAACTCTTCATATATATATATATACATATATATATATATAAACATATAGCATACAAATATAAAATAAAGTATATTTAAATGTCATTAATATATTTTGATATTTACAAAATATTATCTATCTATTACCATTTCAGTCCATTTCATATTCGATATGGTGATATGGCCATTTCTACATATGTCTCTTGAGAGACTGTCCATTCATTTCTTTGCCAGTGATTTTTTTGGGGGGGGGGGTGGGTCGGCAGGTCTTTCCTAAACCCTCCCCATTACATGGGTCTTCAATTCATCTATACTGCATGTTTTTGGATTGTGAGGGAAACCGGAGGACCCGGAGACATGCAGACACAGGGAGAACATGCAAACTCCACTAATATTATACTATTATATATTTTCTTTATTGAGCAGACACTTTTATTGAAAAAGAATTTTGCTTGCATTTTCTACATACAATGTCGCCTCATATTTTGAAATATATTTTGTAGTCTTCACATCATGGAATGCATCTATGTTGCCTTAAGCCTGGAGCAGGGCTAAAGACGTGTGTGTGCAAGAACAAGATATTATTGCCTCTCAATGGCACATTTAACAGCAATTGTATGAATATTGTTTCTAACTCTTTCAACCATTTTAATATCACATAATCTATTTATACATTGCAGGGTTTATGATCAAAGTGTGAATTTTAAAGCTTATTGGTTTTGTAATAATAAAAATTTAGCAATGATTACGGACAGACTTTGCGATGTAAGGCCCATTTTACAAGCTTCATCAAATGAAAATAAACTGCATATACACGCATCTGCAGTGCACTGACGCACAAAAGACATCCAATTACTGTGAGGTCATAGCGTTACAGTCGCCACGTTCAGCCAGGACCCAAACGGTCGTTCAAATTACAGCTCCAGCCTCCCCTCCGCGCTCGCCCGCAAAATAGCCTTTTCAGACATGCTTTTCAGACTTCTTTTTAATCTGATCTCTCTCTCGCATAATTGAATGTCAGTTGCCATATGAAGATTCTTCCCCACTCTCAGTTAATGAATCATTGTGTTTGGCAGGACGGCTAGACAAAACAGACAGCAAAATATTTACTCCTGCAGGTGGTTCCTGAGTTATTATGTTATGTCATCTAAATGCAAATATTACAGTGAACGCAGGAGGGGTGTGGGCGGCGATTGAAAACACTGCATTATTGCATGATTTGATGTGCACTTCACTGCATAAAAGATATAAACTGTCATTTACTCAGTCATTATTATGTAAAGATCGAGTTGGGTATAGGAAATAGACTGAGTGAGTTTTTTGCCCCACGATTGTTTTTAAATATGTTCCGTCTTTTATTCAGCAAAATTCCCCTCTATCTGTTATTTATAATTTTAAATTCATTTTTACCTGGGGCTTTATTAATGATATCCAAAATTATTCATCAAAAATACTTGCATCAAAAATTAAATAGCTGAATTATTTCAGTAGTTATGAGAAGATTTTCAGTCTATATTCTAACTTATTTTCCGAGTGTGTGGCTATTTTGTCCCAATGCTGGGAGGCTCTGTCAGAAACATTTGTCATTTTGATTTTGACACATTGTCATTAGACACATGATACCAGTCACCAAACGTCAGTGCTGGGTTTTTGACGTTATACTCATGAAAACTTCCCCCTTTCCATCAAGCCCAGGGGTCTGAAGAACAAGAGAAACTCAATCTTATGATAGACTCTAAAGTTTGTCAATTTCTATAAATACACCAGAGAAAGGTGCAATTTTTTTTCTCTCCTTCAGTTTCTCTGTCTTCCCGTCTTGTCATTTTCTCCTACACGTCTACTGTTGCCTTATGTGTGCTCTGTCATGGATAAAAAGAAGGATTCAACCTTAAGGTAACATTTTACAGTATTACAGATAATGCATTAGTAGGAGAGTGCGGGGAACAACCTAACGCGGGGTTAAATGTAACACGGACCTTTTACATAGTCAGTCAGAATCAAGCCGGTTGTCTTTCCGCTCTTTTTCTCTTGCGTCTCCCGTGATTTTTTTTTGGAAAGTTTTGATTATATTTCGTGACGATACTGGACAAAGAGTGTTTTGACACTATGCAAGTACATTTTTTTTTTATCATAGATTTTTTTTTTTTTCTGAGTTGGGTTTATACGTTTCCAAATCTAACTTTATATTGCCTTAATCACTGTCTTGTTGGCTCAAACATAGCACCGTTTTGAAACATGCCAGCAATTCCTAGCAACTGTTAGCTAGGGTAAAAAACTGTAATACACAGCGGGGTTAGTTGTAACACAGTGTTACAACTAAGCCGCCAAGTGTACAATGATAATCAAATGAAAACGGAGCCACACAACTTTTCAGGTTTGAGTATACATTTAACTTTGTTGGACATTCACAAACAATGTTGGAATTTAAAATGTTTAAAATTTAGTGTACTATGAATGATAACTTGTTTATTTATTTAAAATATGGCCTGTTTTTAATGCAATAAATCCTTTAATTTTTTATTTTAAACTCATTTGTATTATTATTACTGTTATTATTATTATTAATAATAATAATTGTAAACGCATCTGCCACACACAAATCTAATTTAATTGCAATTACAATATTTTATAATTGTATTTATTATTATTTAAGGATGATTGGATGAGGGATGGATGGATATCTCTCTATACAGATGCACAAACAATATCAAACTATTCAAATAAAATAGTACTGAATTAGTGTTACAACTAACCCCTCTGTCTGTTACAATTAACCCCGCATATGGGGTAAGATGTAACATTTGCACTTCTGTCACTTTCAGTAAAATTGTACGAAAAACTTTAAGTGTTCATTTGTAGCAGAGATGTGTATGTTGCTTGTGTAAAAAAACAAGAATCTAACCTAATTACTTTTAATTAATTGAGCCAAAACCAAAATGCATTAGGTTTTGCCCCGCTCTCCCCTATGTAATGAACTCAAAATACAAAATAACCTCAACCCCGTCCCTAAACCTACATTCATGTTGGTTAATGGTCAGTTTCTACATTCATTGAAGTTATTTATCATATTTTTATGAATTTATTTATCTATCCTAAAACCAGGGCAATGTCTCTGCGTTGCGAAACTCCTGTGAAATTCATCCTACCCTGCCCCTTTGTAGCAGTGAACAAACAAAGCACTCTCGCAAGGATTTCGACTGCACAAGAGTTAAACTCCGGACATTTACCTGACTTAACCAGAAAGCTATTTGACAGCAAGCCAAAAAGTTCAGTTGTGGTCCTAAAGTGCATAAAGCAGGTGGAGTCCATCTTGAGTGATTAAAAATGGCACCCTCCCCCTCTCTCCTCGCATTTCCTCTCTTCCCTTTCTCCTCTATCACGCCTCTGTCTACTTGCATTAGCTCGGAAATGAGATTCCACTAATTAATTAGATCTCCAAGTGCTAAAGTTGAAGATTACATCCCAATGAAGGTTAGGAGTGTCAATCACATTTTTTTCACTAGTTGTGGATTCCCGGAGATAAATTGAGCCCCATGGGAATTGTGGGCAGAAAAAAAAAAAGGTCAGGCTGTTAATCCTTCTCCGTTATTAATTGAGCCTCGCTGATCTACTCAGTCAATAAAGATGTGGAACATCAGAAATAGAAAGAAAATGTAAGATTAGTACTGTTGAAATATGTGGAGAAAGACGTTAAATAGAAGATAACTTGGAGATAACAGAAGAAAAATGGGAGGTATTAAATGGGATAGTTCACCAAAAAAAAAAAGTCATTATTTACTTGCCCTCATGTTGTCCCAAACCTGCATGACTTCTTGAGTAGAGCACAACATAATTAAAAAAAAAAAAAAAAAAAAAAAAAAAAAAAAAAAACGTGACAATGACTTTAATTGTATGGATAAAAGTACTTGGAACATTCTTTAAGTGTCTTATTTTGTGTTTTGCTGAACAAAAGAATAAATGATGTGCGTGAATGAATGATTACAGCATTCTCATTTTGTGTCTCTTGAAGATGTTTCTAGGGACCTTGCTGTGAGTTTTACTAACAAGCCCTTTTTTGAGAGACACACTCTGATATTGATTAATATTGTGCATGTTGTCTATGATTCACCTCGATGAACTAAGCAAACAAGTTTAGTCCATTAGCGCAAACCGAAGAGAAAAATACTAAATAAAAAAAACATAAATAACAGTGGTACTGTTGCCTGCTATGGTGTCCCTTCCCTGAAGAGTTATTGGCACAGAAGTAGAGCTCTGAAGTACCCTTTAGCTCTCTTGTTTAGCTCTGGAATCAGCTCTAAACTCCCATTCTGTGTCATAAAGGTGCCAAAGTCACAAATGGAGGCCTGTGTCTTTTACAAAATGCACCGATTTAGCACTATTGAACTCTCCAGGACTTGGCAGTAACATTTTAAGTACAAAATATGCATTTTTTATTTTACTGGCAAAGAGTTGGGAGCGATCTAAGCACAATCTGTTCCCATAATGGCATAATATAATGGCCAATTGTCTTCATTTATAAGGAATTGAGCAGGTAGGTGCTCGCCTCTCCTTATCCTGAGAAGTTCCAAATGTCTCCAATTACCCCAACCCTTATGTTCTGGAAGGACATGATGAGTGGGTATTTTAAATATCTCCGGCTGGCTTGTAAAAGTGTATTGGTGTTTTATTGGGAGCTGTAAAGCCGGGCCACGCGTGAAGAGAGGCGTACAAAACTAAGTACTGAACACTGTAAAAATGCATACGCTTTATCTAATCGATGGAATTGTGGCAACATATTACAAGCAATATTATTAATTAAATATAACAAATTAGAATTGAGTAAAAAATAATCAAATTATTCCTTAAAAGTTAACCATTTAAAATGAGTAAAGTTTACCCCAAAAAATGTAACAAAAATATCTCACTAACAGACCGATGTCAAAGATTAATTAAGAACTCTTTATTTTATATTGCCATCATTGAAGACACCTGATGTTAACAAGCAGAATCAATGAAGGAGAAAAACAAAAACTGATCACCATAATGGTGACTTCAATTTGTTTTTTTTTTTGTGTTTTTTTTTTTTTTTGGTTGCAAGTTTTACTCATTTTAAATGGTTAACTTTTAAGGAATTTATTTGATTAATTATTACTCAATTCTAATTTGTTACATCTAATTAATAATATTGCTTGTAATCTGTTGCCACAATTTTTTTGATTAGATAAAGCATATTAATTTTTACAGTGTATGGAGAAAAATAAAGTCTGGTAACCTTCTGATTACAGCTTTGCTTTTTGCTTTGTTTCACTTTCATCATACTGTGGAAATAGAGTATCACGCATCAAGGTCAGACTTTAATTCCTGGACATGCCTAGCGGCTTGACCGCTCTTCCTGTTAATCCCTCCCTAAGAAACCCTCACCTCCCGGTCCACGCCCTGATCTCCAGTGTGGGATGCAGCCATTCAGATTCATGCGTCTCAGATGGTTGTGTGGGTTGAGATAAGAACAGAGCCGGTTATGTGTTGAGGCAGGAGGACTGAGGGGTAATGAAGTGAGTGATGAGTTTCTTCTCTTCCTGACTGAGCTTTGGGTCAGAGATCACCTGGTGTCCATAGAGAGCGAGAGAGTGAGTTACAGCAGACGAGAAAGAGGAATCATTCCTTTTTTTTTTCTTTTATCAATCTGACTGGTTGACTCGTGAGGAGGTGGAAAGAAGGATTTGGTCAGATCTGATCGTCCTGAGCGGGTCACTGGGCACAATTCACAAAAGTAATAAGGTCCTAAAGGAATGCTTTCCTCATGCCAAAACTAGCAATTTTGTTCAGATTGTTCTGTACTATTTGTCACAGCATTATGTTTAAAGTTCTCTAGGACATTTTCTATTGATGCATTATATCAAATGTATTTCTTCGCATCATTATAAGGCCTGTTCACACCTGGACGAATTTCACGTGCGTTATTCGCCGACGTTTAACGCCTCGTGACTAAACAAAGGGCGCCAATGTGAGTGTTCACACCGACTTGTAAAAGCATCATTTAAAAAAAAAAAAAAAAACGCCTCAGGTTATTTTTTTTTAGTTTGACTCATCGCGTCAAAAACTATCCGACCAATGAGATCGGCGCTTTTGCTCACGTGTTTGGAGCTTATGAAGAGACCGAACAGACAGTAACGCATAACTTGGCAGCGCTCAAACACAAAACGGTCTTGCCGAGCACACATACCTGTATGCAATGGTGAAGAAGATATACGCGTCGCCGTCTACACGGCCAGGAAGAAATAAGACGAGTTAGAAGATGCAAGGCCAGATGAATATAGAGCTGCTGTGTTAGAACATAAATAACTATGTGACAAACGTGACAGGGACTACAAACATCATGATAGAAGAGAACTGTTATGGAGTTGTATTGCAGAGCAAATTGGCGGCATTTAATGTCAGGGAATGAATTTGCATGTTCACTCGGCTCATCATCAGCGAAAATCGCTTGGGCGTGAACACAAAAAACGCATTGAAAAATGCTGACGAATAACGCGTGCAGATATTCGTCCAGGTGTGTACGGGCCTTTAGAATGCATTTTTTAAGCCAACATGTGTAGATGGACATTATGTGTGCGCATTACAGTTTTTCTCCGTCACTTTGGTGCATTTCTCACATCACTATTTACATTTGCACAAAAGTTAATGCAGTTCTCAAAACAATTAGTACAAACTGCAAAACTTAGTTGATAACTTGCAAAAGTGTGTCACTTGCTCAAAATGGATAACTCATTCCTCAAAAGCAAGTATTCATGTCATTGAAAGTGTCAGTGTCGTCAAGATGAAGAGTCCTAACACCAGTGTTTATGAACAAGATAGTCAAATGGCTTTGTCATGTTTTCATTATGACAGTTTACTCTGTAAGTGTTTGCCAATACAAAAAAAGTCAGATCTTGGTGACACTACTTGAAAATGCTCAAGACAGTCCTATAAACTATTTGCACAGCCATTTGAAAACTACAGTAAAGTTTCACATTACTGTATTTACAGTACGTAGTGAGGTACAGTAACTGAGTACAAGACACTGAATATGTATGTTTATGTAACATTTTTACTGCATGTTCTTTGCAATTCTAATTTGTTCACAACATTGTGCAAAAGAAAAAATACACCCTTATTTACAACAAACATAAACTCCCTTTGGGTAGATGGGTGCACAACTGTAAACAATATCACAGTACATATTGGAACTGAACATACAACATACATATACTGTAAATCATTCATGCGCATCTCTTCTCATCAGTGAAAGCTGAGGTTCACCTGTGAGAAATTGTTCAATTTAGGATAAAAAAAAGTTTTTTTTTTAAAGATAAAAAAAATTGCTTGACAGATTCTGACAACTAGTTCAACATTTTTGTATGTGATGACTCATGCGATGAAATGAGGACTATGGTTTTATATGGAATGACTATTATTCAGCATTCACAAGTATAGTTAATTTGGATTGATATGACATAAGCAAATGATAATGCTATAAAACAGCAGTGAGTTGTATGAAAACAATTGATGCATGTCCAAAAGCATTTGCAATTTGTTGGAAGGAATGAGAAACTGCAACTGATGTGCATTGTGCACAAATGACTAAATGTTGTGGAGGTTGAACTAACTGTTGTGCAAATGTAAATAGTGATGTGAGAAATGTACCAAAGTGACTGAGAAAAACTGTAGCGCGTGTGTGTGTGTGTATGTGTGTGTTTGAAATATTTGTGCACTGATGATGACCTCAGTAATGTAGAGATGATGTTGTTCATGGTGATAAATTAAATCAACTTATTTTTAAAATGTTTTTTTTTTTTTTTATAAAACAGTGAATTTAAAAAAACTAAGCTAGTTTTTGTTTATTTGATGTGCATTCGTGTGAGTCAACACAGGTAGAGGACAATGCTGATGCCATTGAAAATGTTATGGAATAATTGAGGTAATTTTTAAATGTACTTTACATTTAATTGCAATGCATTTCGTGAGCCAACCTGGTGCATGTTTTGTTTGTTTGTTTGTTTGAATGTATTTTCTGTTTTGAGCCAACATGGGTAGTTAGAGGACAATGCTGATGAAGTCATCATCAATGTTGTAATGGTAATGGCAGTACACTAAATTAGCTCATGTTGTAATTCAGTTATTGTCTGGCCACAATGCACTATATTGTTCTTGTATAAAACCGAAATTTAAAACTTCTCAGTACATTTCCCCTGCTGATGAAAGTGGTGACAGCTGGAGGCAGAGGCATCAGTAGCTATGGGCTATTTTGTTTCTCTGCCAGAGTCTAGAGCGCTTTCCCAAACAGTGGACCCACTGTGCTGGATTCACAGGCTGCACACTTGCATACGCACACACATTTATCGGAGATGGAATGTCATGTCACCAAGCTCCAACTGTTTTTGTGTGTGCTATGTGTTGAGCAGTGATGGCACAAGAGCAGGGTTATAGCAATATTGCTGTGTCATGTTAAAAGAAGTTTAATTTAAAAACACGTTGCGCTCTTTTCCATTTTGTTCACATTTTTAAAACAAAAGCATTCTGTGTGCACGGCATGTTAATTTATATAACAGCAGGTTTTTATTTTTATTTTTTTTATTTATTTATTTATTTATTTATTTTTACTCAGCCAGCCTTTAGTTGAGCAGTACCTGTTCCAGCCTGTAGGAGAGACTGCTTCAATAATCCGTCATTGATTTAAGGTAGTAATAAAGAATGTCCAGATAAACTGATAAAAAAAGTCTAAATTCTAAAAAGAGTGTTTCCTCGCGTGGGTTGCCAGTTTGAGGACATGCAACAGGAACACGAGCTCAATTGACAGTGCAAAGCGATGAGCCTTACATTGTAAGTTGATCAGCTAATGTATCTGCATTTTAATATGTCGGTCATAGCTTTTTACAACACCAAATCGAAAAAAGTCAAATGCAATGAAATTAAGAATCTGTGATTTGTTCATTCTATTTAATGTTTTATTAGCAAAAGTACAAAGAAACGCTTCCCAATGTTTTCACTGGCCAACATAATTGTATTTTGTAAAAAAATTGAATTTTGATTTGCAACATACCCCAAAAAAAGTTGGGACAGAGACCAAATAAAAGTGAAAAGATTATCCAAATTAGATTACCCAACTATTTTGAAACAGTCCACAATGAATGAGCAGGTGAATTGGTAATAGTTGAGGGTAGCAAGTTTGGATGTAAAAATGCTTTTTAAAGCAAAGATGGGTCATGGCTCATCACTTTGAGCCAAATATCTTGAGAGAATTGTCAAACATTTAAAAAAATCACATTTCTCAATGCAAGATTGCAAAGGATGTAGGCCTTTCATCATCTTCCATACATAAGATTCAGGAAATCCAGAGAAATTTCAGTCTGTGTTGGGTAGGGCAATAGAGCTATGTTGAATGTGCGTGACCTTTGAGCCCTCAGATGGCATTGCACATGATACCATAATGCTATTCTGTCAAATACAGCCACATGTGCTCAGGAGTAATTTGGAAAACCATTTTCACTGAACACAGTTTGACGGTTCATCAAGACATGCCACTTGAATCTCTGTTATGCAAGGAGAAATCTTTACATCTGTTAAATGTGGAGATGATGGCGAGTTCTCTGGGCCTGAACTCATCTCAGATGGTCTAGAAGAAAATGGAAATGTCTGCTGTGGTCAGATGAATCCATGTTTCAGCTTGATTTGGGGAGAAAATAGAATCGAGTTCTCAGTCCCAAAGACAGAAATTTAGTTTTTTCCTCTTTCAAAATTTCATTAAAATTTCAATCAAAATTTGTTCATATTTTATACAAACAAATTATGTTGTTCAGTGAAAACATTGGAAAACTTTTCTTTGTACTTTTGTCTTAAAAGGAATGGTCAAATAACAGATTATTGATTTTATTGCATTTTACAAAACGTCCCAACTTTTTCTGATTTGGGGTTGTAGATATACAACCCCATGTGGAGCATGTGTGTTTGTCTGGATACATGGGTATATAGGCGTGTCATCAGAATCACTGAAGCAGATTGATAACAGAACCGGAAGACAGTACAATGCTGAATAAAGTCGTAGTTTTTGTTATTTTTGGATCAAAATGTATTTTCGATGCTTTAAAACATTCTCAGTAACCCACTGATGTCACATGGACTACTTTGATGATGTCTTTATTTTCTTCCTGGACAAGGACAGTATACCGTACATACATTTTCAATGGAAGGACAGAACGCTCTCAGACTAAATCTAAAATATCTTAAACTTGTCTTAAAAAATGTCTTACGAGCTTGAGATGACATGAGGGTGAGTCATTAATGACATAATTTTCATTTTTGGGTGAACTAACCTTTTAAGTGGGTCCAGATGGAAGGAGAGACTCTTGAACCATGAGTGCTTATGGATGACTGATGGTATGACGCTTGCACAAATACCATGGAGACCTTTTCAAAATTCAAAATTGCTAAAACAATCTATTGGCGTGAGCAGACTTTATCAGTCTGTCCAAAGGAGCTTTCTGAAAGGGCAGAGACGATGGATAGTGAAGGAAAGAGAGTGAGAGAGAGAGAGAGAGCAGATGTTTGGACATTGGGACCTTTCTAGGGTAGCCTGGCTAACGTCAGACCCAAGTCTCATTGAAAATTTGGTCCATGGTATCCAGAGTCAATAAAATCACGCTGCAGCAAGGCAGTGTGGGGAAACCCAGGCTATTGCTAGGACTCAAAGCTAAACAAGAAACTTTTGCATTGACTAATCCAGCAATGATTTTGTTGTTTAGACTATTTCCACACTTAGAAAAAAATTAAATAATCTCTCCATTGTAACAGTTATTTTGTACACACACACACATTATATTGACAGAAGTATTGGGACATCCCTCTAAATCATTGAATTCAGATGTTCCAATCACTTCCATGGCCACAGTTGTATAAAATCAAGCACCTAGACATGCAAACTGCTTCTACAAACATTTGTGAAAGAATGGATTGCTCTCAGGAGCTCATTGAATTCAAATGTGGTGGCAATAAGTCCATTCGTGAAATTTCCTCACTACTAAATATTCCACAGTTAGTGGTATTATAACAGTTGGGAATAACAGCAACTCAAAGTACCACTCAAAGTGGTAGGCCATGTAAAATCACAGAGCGGGGTCAACAACTACAGACCTCCAAACTTTGTGTGCGTAGAGAGCTTCATGGAATGGGTTTGGTGGTTGCCAGGACAATGGTACTTGCCTGACTGCATTGTGCCACGTGTAAAGTTTGGTGGAGGGGGGATTATGTTGTGGGGTCGTTTTTCAGGGGTTAGGCTTAATTCCAGTGAAATTAACTCTTAATGCTTTTACCAAGACATTTTGGACAATTTCATGCAACAGTTTAGGGATGGCCCCTTCTTATTCCAACATCACTACATACCAGTGCACAAAGTAAGGTCCATAAATACATGGATAAGCGAGTTTGGTGTGACTGGCCTGACCTCACCCCGATAGAAGACCAGTGTTGGGAGTAACGCATTACAAAAGTAATACATTACAGTAACATATTACTTTTTGCTGTAACGCAGTAGTGTAAGGCATTACTAATCAATTTTCAGTAATATTTTACTCGTTACATGTTCATTGAGGCTTGTATTACAGTTGTATTACAGTGTGTTGTCTGCTTTTACTTCTTAAAGGCAACAGACTATGTGAAAGTTTTAAAGCAGTCTTTTAGTGCCAGTTCAGAGCGGTCGCGTCTGTAACATTGTTTTTTTCCTCATAAATGCGAACACGAAAACTAAAATAAAATGAATATTTTAAGTTCTATGGAGACTGGAGAGCCAACCCTTCCTCATCCGATTTGCGCAGTTTAATTAACAGAATTACAAAAAATATATTTTACCTCCTATTTTTTTGTCACGCATGAATGTGTGTCTTTTCCCTAATATTAAAAATAAAACATAGACTGATATTTGTCTAATGTCTGGAGTCCTTTAAGGATGTAGCCTATATACGTTTCAATACATGAATTTTCTGAGAATTTTTATTTCAAGTTTTGACTGCAAATGTCATCATGTCCATAATGCTGGACTTCCCCAATTTTAAATAATTTATCCTCAACTAGTTTTGTGGTGTAGGTCTACGTATTTTATAATGTTAACTTCAAATAATACTAATAGCCTAATTTAAAGATAAGGCAGCATTGGATCTGGACGGTAAGGAGAATAACGCTGGAGTTGGAAGAGGTGTGTCGCGATTCTGTAGGTTCGTGGATCTGAGTCGTGTGGCGAATCGCGATTTCGGTTTCATATTGCATATCGTTACAGCCCAAAAGTTAAGTTCTACTTAGTTATTTTGGTGAAAGTAACTCAAAAGTAATACATGAGTAATGTAACGCATTACAATTCTGGGACAGTAATATTGTAAGGTAATGAATTACTTTTAAATAACAGTAACAAGTAATACCTAATGTATTACAGTTTGGAAGTAACTTGCACAACACTGTAGAAGACCTTTAGGATGAATTAGAGAAGAGACTGCGAGGCCTTCTCGTCCAACATCAGTGTCTGACTTCACAAATGCGCTTCTAGAAGAATGGTCAAAAGTTCTCATTAACACACTTTATAATGGCTAGGTTCTTGTTAAAATAGGAAATTTGTCATCTGATGCCAATTTCTTTGGTTCACCCTGCATAGCTCAATAGATTCTGAACTCTAACACAATTCTATCCATCTCCATTTCCCTCCAGGACAAATAAAATAGTAGGAAAAATGACTTTGTCACCTCCAGTACCTCTTTTTATTATTTTATTATTATTATTATTTTTTTTTACATGAACTGGACCATCATTGAAAATTTATGGTAAGCATTAATATTTATTGCATTTAAAATCAAATAAGGTCCCTTATTCACCAAAACCAACATTAAGACCTCTCATAAGTCCCATGCTGTTCAAGTTCATAGCTAACCACAGACCTGTTATCACATAATTGGCAAAAGATGAGAGCAGAAATGAGCTGAATCTGCACAATGGCTCAACAGTTCCGGCGCTCGTCTCATTCAAATGGAAGTGCCACAGCTTCGACCCATTAGTGTCACCGCAGGGATCTAAGGCACATTATATGGCTGTCCAAAATATTCACAGTACAGAAAGTGTTCCTTATAATTTTGACAGTTCAAAGGGCAAGCGCAGGGCAAGCATGAGCCAATTGCTTCCTGGCCAGCAAATTTCCATGCTTTCTCTGCCTCTAAAGACATCCGTTATCCTCTTAACTCAGGAGCTGTTGCCTGGGGCCTCTCCGCAGGGGTCACAGATGTAATGTTGAAGGAGGGTAACCTCTATTATGAATTAATTTCCCAATATATGTCTTCATAATGACAGGATAATAGATGATCTCAGTTCTGGTTTAGACTGATCTCAGACCAGTGTACATGAACAATTGATCCCCGAGCACGAGTGAATGTGTAACATTGTGGACTTTATAGTCAACAAGAAATCAAAATTGACTCGATTTACTTGAAGTGGGTCCAAATGAAGATGAAAGTGACAGATGTGACTGTGTTGGACCTGTTCTGCTCACTTTCCTTGAGCTCTTTCTCAGCAAGCAAGATTAATGTTTTAGACATGCTTGAATGGTGCAAGTGCATACAATGGCAGTGATCTCGCCCCCTCAGACACAAGCACTTTATTGACTATTCTGACCTTGATCAATTTCTTTTTGTGCTTTAAAAAAAGGTTTATAAGTGATATAAATGACTGCTACAAAAGTTGAAGAAGTTAAAGGGATACTCCACTTTTTTGGAAATAGGCTCATTTTACAACTCCCCCAGAGTTAAACAGTTGAGTTTTACTGTTTTCGAATCCATTCAGACGATTTTCTGATATTTAGAAGAATATCAGTAACCAGACAGTTTCTGGTCTCATTGACTTCCATAGTATATATATATTTTTTCTTACTATGGAAGTCAATGAGACCAGCAACTGTCTGGTTACTGATATTCTACTGATATTCTGATATTCTGTAGCATGAAAACAGAAAATAATTTTGACTCCGCCAAAAGGGCGGAGAAAGGGCAAGGCATTTCAGATAGTTTGAAAGCAGATATTTGAAACTAATTGTCTAATTGAGATTTATAGAATGATTACGATGTCGGATTACAATTTAAATGTGTTATTTGAGCTGCAATTTCTAGTGAAGACCTCATTTTTACCTAAAAATTAATAGAATAAAGTAACTATGAGAACATTTTAAATAAGCTTTTTTGAAATGGAAAGGCTCATCTGTGATTTGTAGTTTTTTATAATGTTGTTTTCTGAGGTGGAGTACAGATTGCATAAATATCTCTGCTCATATACTCATACACATATACATACTTTTATGTATAACTTATCCGGTTCTACTTTTGAAACAATATTTCCTTGTTTGTGATGCAACCTTGCCTCTAGACTTCCATGCAAAAGCACTACTGTTTGGTATTAGATATCTAAGATAATTATTTTCTATGGTATTTGACATCATGCCACAGATTCTGTTAACAGACCTTGAGTTGTTTTGGGCCTTGGGCATTTCACAATGTTATGGATTACATACACTACAGTATCGAGCCAATCTGAGGCCACAGGTCCAGGAAGACTGTGCTTATGTTAACAATGTGTGAAGCATTAGCATTTACAATGAACAGCAGCTGTGTGAATATCTGTTGTTGTGAAAAGGGCTCATTACCCTCCTTTCTCATTTACTGAACTATCACCAGCTTTGCCTTGTGGTCATGCCAAAAGCATCATTTCTCAGCCCCCTCACCTATTATATTTTGAACGCATTAAGTCACATTAGCACCCATAATTGGCTTAAAACAGGCATTGTTTACCAAAAATCAAGCATGTCGAATTTACATGTTTGATTTCCCTAATTCCTCTTAATAATGAATTATTTCATTTACTATTTCCCCTCTTTTTAATTAAAGGCTGATTTAACTCTTGAGAATTACCAGTTGAAGAGAAACGCTAGCCAAATGAGACTCTATTGCCAATACAAATATGATATTTCCAAAAGTTCATCAGAGCATTGACAGGACAAATATGGTTTTAAAAGATTGCAGTCAGTTTTGTCTCCTTTCATCTGAGGAGAAGGAGGTGAGGCCAAGTACAAGAGCTAAAATGGAAAATGTGCCTAATTAGTTATTTTATGGGTTTAGTCTTAATTGGTGGACAATATGATGATGTTTTTATGTTTTTTTGTTGTTTTTTTTGTTGTTTTCTGGCTGGTAAATAAGCACGTTTATCACTGTATGCGTGTGCTGTACACTGTTTGTTTTCATTTGGATCAATTCTGTAGTATTTTTGTCTTGTTTTCCAGTTGAAATATTTTAACAACCTTAAAACAAGAAAATTTTAATTGAGACTAAATAGTTCATGATAAGAAAAACATTGTTCTAATCCATTTGGTAAATAGTTTTAAGCATGTGTATGACTGGAGATAAGTAAACAATACAATATTATTTAAAAAAAAAATGTTTTCTTCTAAAGTAAAATTATTTTGTTTTAAGAATGGAAATAGATATTTCCACTGGATATGTATTGTATGAGCAGGCTAAACCTATATGCCTGGGATCGGAATTTTATAAATATAGGAAGGTTGGGCAAAATTGCTACCTGAGTTATCCGTATCCATGAAGTCCCTAACAATATGCCATGATCTGCTTGGTGTGTAATTGACCAATCAGGTAGAGCTTTAATAATGAAATTCTAACCTGGACAACAGGTTGTCCTCTCCTGTCCTGATGACAGCCCTGAGTGTACATCCTGAGAAGAAGAAAAAAAAACCTTCACAAGTTCTCATGAGGAGCAAAATTGCAATTGAAAATGATTTTACACAACACCCTAGCACATGACAGAAAGTTTAGGAGGTAAGACATTGCAACTGTTATTTATATGCTTTCAGCAAGTGTTTATGACTGTGTTTATGACTCGTGCCGGGTGCTCACTATATTACCGTCTGTTTATATTGTGGGTGTGTGTCTGTTGGTCTTTGTAAACCGAGTCCTTGTGTGAGAACAATACACAGCACAGAAGTGCTGGTCATGTCCAGAGGTGGATCAATGCAGCATCATTGACTGTTTCATTATATTCGCAGAGGGGAGGTTTTGTCCCTCATATCACATGACGCCCAGCTGAGCCAAATAAACTACAGCACTAGCCTACTATTAGCATAAGACTACCGTGCAAGATTCCAGACTGGACCCCAAAACAATTATATTGGCTAAACAAACTTTTAAATGATATGTAATGCATCATATTATATAATCAAAGCTAGAGACAGTCATTTAAACCAGCTATACTAGCTTTGCATACCACTTGCTTATTAGCCTGTTAGCCTAGCATTTAGCTATGCTACTACTATCATTTATTTGTGCTACTTATTTGTAGCTTTCACTGTTACAAATAATACTGTGAATAGCTCATTTGATTGTCTAGGAGATAGTGTGATATGTTTTTGAACATGGACAGACATTACAGACAACTTCTTCTTGGGGTCCTAGGAATGTTGTGGATTGATTAATGTCTATGTGCTTTGATGTGCAAGATTTAGACAGAGCTGGTTTAAATTATCCCCTCCTCCAGGTAAATGTGGCAGTTGTTTTGTAAGTTTTTGTATTTTTTTATTATAATATTTTATTATTTAATTATAATATATTTATTTTAATCATTACAACACTGAGTGACAGAGTGAGTTTGACTCCACTCACCTAACCCAGATAGCAAACTGACATTGAATCAACGTGGAAACGCCGTCTCTCATGACATTGAAACAACGTTGATTTGCTCATCGAATTAACGTTAAACCAACGTCAGACGCGGCATTCTTCAAAGCTAAATGAAATCGAAAATTGGTTTGCTTTCATAACGTTGAAACAACGCGTTGATTTCAAGTTGATTTTCCATTAGTTTTGAAAGAATGACGCATCTGACGTTGGTTCAACGTTAATTCGATGAGCAAAACAATGTCAGATCAACGTTGTTTCGATGTCATATTTCCACGTTGATTCAATGTCAGTCTGCTATCTGGGAAAGGATAGGAACACCATTCTAATACTGTGTTTGACCCCCCTTTCACCTTCAGAACTGCCTTAATTCTATGTGGCATTGATTCAACAAGGTGCTGAAAGCATTCATTACAAATGTTGGCCCATATTGATAGCATCTTGCGGTTGATGGAGATTTGTGGGATGCACATCCAGGGCACAAAGCTCCCATTCCACCACATCCCAAAGGTGCTCTATTGTGTTGGGGTCTGGTGACTGTGGGGGCCATTTTACTACAGTGAACTCATTGTCATGTTCAAGAGACCGATTTGAAATGATTCAAGCTCTGTGACATGGTACATTATCCTGCTGGAAGTAGCCATCAGAGGATAAAGGGATTGACCTAGTCTGGCATTTAAACAATGCCCAATTGGCACTAAGGGGCCCAAAGTGTGCCAAGAAAACATCTCCCACACCATTACACCACCAGTACCAGCCTGCACAGTGGTAACAAGGCATGATGGATCCATGTTCTCATTCTGTTTACACCAAATTCTGATTCTACCATTTGAATGTCTCAACAGAAATTGAGACTCATCAGACCAGGCAACATTTTTCCAGTCTTCAACTGTCCAATTTTGGTGAGCTCTTGCAAATTGTAGCCTCTTTTTCCTATTTGTAATGGAGATGAGTGGTACCCGATGGGGTCTTCTGCTGTTGTAGCCCGTCCTCCTCAAGGTTGTGCGTGTTGTGGCTTCACAAATGTTTTGCTGCATACCTCGGTTGTAACGAGTGGTTATTTCAGTCAAAGTTGCTCTTCTATCAGCTTGAATCAGTCGGCCCATTCTCCTCTGACCTCTAGCATCAACAAGGCAGTTTTGCCCACTGGACTGCCGCATACTGGAAGTTTTTCCCTTTTCACACCATTCTTTGTAAATCCTAGAAATGGTTGTGCGTGAAAATCCCAGTAACTGAGCAGATTGTGAAATACTCAGACCGGTTTGTCTGGCAACAACAACCAAACTCAAAATGGTTTAAATCACCTTTCTTTCCCATTCTGACATTCAGTTTGGAGTTCAGGAGATTGTCTTGACCAGGACCACACCCCTAAATGCATTGAAGCGACTTCCATGTGATTGGTTGATTAGTTAATTGCATTAATGAGAAATTAAACAGCTGTTCCTAATAATCCTTTAGGTGAGTGTATTTATTGTATTGATATATTTATAATATTTTATAACCATCACGTCACATTACAGACATAAAATGAGTTTCATATTTTCTTTTTCCCCTCTTTCAAATTCTTCTAAATCTGTTAATGTATTATTAACGTAATATTTACAATTGACAATCAAAAGTGGGTCATATTCATCTAAATTATTCTCATTAGTGATTCTTTAAAATTGTGCAAGCCCCTTCTGGAAATTTGCATGTTTGGGCACAGAAAGTGCACGGCGTGTTCATGTGGCATTAGCATGTGGTGCTTCATTAAATATTCTCTCATCAAGGTGAGTGTGTTTTTGTTCTTTTGTTTTTTTTTTTATCGGTTTCTTTTTCACTGAGCTCGTAATCAGCCATGGTGACATTTTGCGGCAATTACGCCCTTGCTGTTGACACTTTCATAAGGAGTTTTTCAGACAAATTATGTAATTTGAACAATTTTATGGTGGTGGTGATGGCAGCCATTTCAAATCAAAGGTTTTACCATTAATCAGAGCTTTATTCTCCTCAATCTGTCACCTGTATAGATTGCACATTATTCAGTGGTGCGTTTCCATTTTAATGTGAGCCTGCACGTAATTATTTGTGTGTACAAGCCTCTTTTTTAGGAGATATGACTGGAATTAGGCCCATGATGGACACGTTTGTTGAATCCCATTCACACTCTGAGATAAAAAGCCTCTTCTACTACAGTATATACCCCATATGTGAATTTTGAGGGAGATGGATTTATCCCAGATGATGGGTTAAATCTCTCATCCCCTCAAGCTCCATCCATCCTGTTTCACTGCCTTGCTATCTCTCACTCCCTTTCTTTGGGCATTTGTTTACTTTGTCTTCTAAGCATTTCCACCATGTGTGCTCTTTTCCTGAGGAATAGTCCTTGCACTTAGAGACTTAGACCGCAGACGGAGGGCCCACTTTAGGACTCAGTGTGGGGTCTTTGCTCCACTTTCGGTGGCTTCTATCTGCTGGTGGAGGACTGTCAGAGACGAGCTTCTCTTTGACCCTTTTATCTGTGGAAGTTCTGCAGGTTTTTTGGCAAAAAAAATCTCATTTGGGGGGCACAGTTGTAAAACCTCTCGTGCAGTTTAATGGAGTAAATTTATGTGCACATATCCAGCACTCTCTCTTCTAATATTTAAATAACAAACTTTCATCTGTGGCCTCTAAATGTCATATATTGGTGTCCTTATGGTCAATGACTAACATTTTTAATAATCAAATGCTTCCCTGTAGTTATATATGCTGGGCTTGACATTAACTTTTTTGCTCACCAGCCACTGTGGCTAGTGGTTTTCCAAAGTTTCTAGTCACTCAGCATTTTTGACATCAATACCATAGGGAAAAACTGCCATATAGTTCTTTTAATATTATCACATACTTTGGCATTGGGTTGCTGTCACATTAAGACCTGTCGCATGGACCCATTGTACTGTTTTATAATGGCAATATACGTACTTGTCTTTATAAAAAAAAACTGTGAGTTAATATTGAAGGAGTAAAATTATGTTCAATATTATGTGCAATCCCTCCAAATTCAAGCCCTGTAACACCAATACTCATCCAGATTAAATGAAAAGAGTGAGTAAAGCGTCAATTCGCTGTCGGAGAAATGAGAGAACACGCAGCTGGTAACGTCTATCCTGCGTAAGAGTTTTAGATATTTCAGTATCGAAAAATCGACATTTTTGTCAACACTAGATTACACTTGTTCTATTATTTCAGATGCCCTTGGAAAAGACTACAATTGAAAAACGTAAATCCTATAAAATTCCATCTCCCCCAAAGTGGCTAGTTGGAGTGTCTGCGTCACACGCCACTGCTGATATCCACTTGCATTTGACGGGTTGGTGGGTGTTCATGTCAAGCCCTGGTTATATGTGATGTGGTATTTCATTATAGCTATATCACAAAGTCTCAGCTTTAAATTTTCAATTTCATCGTGAAATTCAAGCAAACATGTCAATGGCCAATCAAATATATGCACAAACATATGCATTACTGTATTTTTGTACTAAGCTGTCTTGTCTTGTCAAGAATTGAACTTTTTGAATTTATACAAGAAAATGCTATTTCAGTCTTTCTACTTCAAAATGTCATGTTTAATTGTACGTGTTGCTTGGGGTTTCATTATTTTAATGAATTGTTTGTGAAATGTACTAGCAATTTCTGAGTGAAAATGGTTTTATTTCTGTCTTTTTTTCTCCTAACTTCTACAGAGGTTTAGAGGGTATTTTTTCCATACAGTACATGCAACTTCTAGGTGAAAACAACTCAAGTGACGAAGCAGGTCACACACAGTATTTCAGAGATTCCAGGCATCTACATAAATCTGAAGCATGGGTCACCTACTTACCACCTCCCTTCGTAGTCAAGAGTGAGGGTTTTTAGTGGTGAATAATCACACAGATTTGGCCAGTTAAGCAGACATACAGTAGATACTGCATGAAAGCTAATGCGCCAAAGCCCGGCCTGTCTATTGCACAGAACAGCATATAAATCTACACTAAGCTCCCTCCCTCCTGCACACACACACACACGCGTCCGTTGCTGTCCGCAGAGATTGAAGCTGCGACCTGCTGACACGTTGCCATGGAAATGATCCCAAGAGCCTAGGAAAATAAGGAAAAAAACAAAATAAGCAAACACGCTAACAACAGATACCAGCACGCATGAAAAAGCATTGCTTTCCGCATCAAATCATAGCCCTAGTTGTGCCACTTGTAATGACTTTTACAAGTTGAGTCTATGTGGCAGCACCAGTTGGGTGTGTTACACATGGATTTTTCAGGCAAGGGGGATTCTCTCTCGGCTCAGGAAGACGCACGCCTTCCTGGATACTGAGAGGTTTAGATAGTTCTTTCCAATAGTTGACAGTACTTTGTCACAGAGGAGATGTGTAGTCGCATGCGATCAATAGCATAGCTGCACAAAGAGGAATCCCACGGCATTCTCATTCACAGAAAGAGAGAAAAACGTGCCAGGGGTTTCAACGACGAGTGTGTGTCCTTTGTGTCATAGGATTTGACAGTGCCCTGCTGCAAGTTTGAAATCAAGGCAAAAATGCATGATCTGAATTGTATATAGTGTAAATGTGATGTCTATAGAAAAGGGCAGGTTAAGGAAGTTTCAACAGTTTAAAGGTTGTTGGTCTTGGAACAAGATGCAATCAGAGGACAATTATCGTTTATGGCATGTTGGGTATTAAAATTGTTCATGGCTATTTGTTTTTTGTTTGTTTTTTTGAAGTGAAATGTCAGACCCTTGAGGGGAGATGACCACTTGGAATGAACATGGCTTCATGGAATAATAGACGCCAATAAATAACCATTATTTTTTTAAGAGTGAAGTTGAGATGCTTACTGTACTTTTGAATGGAGTTAAATTTCGCTTACTCTTCCTGATTGGTAGTTTTAAAGTGGAACTCTGGCACAAAATGAACCTTTGGTCTAATAAAACCTTGGTACCTAGTCAACCGTTCTCTGAGATTTGTTTTCATGATAATCGAATGTAAAGAGTTTTATCTTTAAAAACTGTTTAGCATTTAATGCTAGTATTTAATAAGTAAAAAGAAATTGCTCGTTAATACACTAACATGGCTCAAAATAGCCCCACACAAACACAGTAACATAATGAGGGTCCCTACATGCAAAATGAATCATTGAGAACTTTGTAAGTGTACAGACCGTTTAATAAGAAGATGTTTTATAAAAACAGTCCACTTCGTGTATACAGACAGGAGCCATCTTTGAAAATCTCCAGTAAGTCAAACCACGAACGGAGCGATTTCTTTTTACTTATCAAATGCCCCCATACTAGCATTATACGCTAAACAGTTTTAGAGATAAAACTATTTACATTCGATTATCATGAAAACAAATCTCAGAGAACGGTCGACTAGGTACCGATGTTTTATTAGACCAAATGTTCATTTTGCGCCGGAGTTTTCCTTTAAGCCAGAGCAAACTGCAAACTGGAAATTTGATTGGTTGATAGAATTTTTTCTTCCAGGATTGTTCCTGTGACCTAGTTAATGCCATGTTAAGTGAAGAGAAACCAAAACCATTTAAATTGATCTTCCGAAATGACAGAACACAAAGCATCCACTTGATCGCAGTCTCAGCGGAAACCAGCGAAACTAGCTTTGGTAAGCAGATTAATCTGTCTCAATCAGTGGGATAGGATGAATTTGTGCCCCCCTGGTCCCCTTAGAGACCTCACCGGCCCCTGTCGGCACCGCAACTGCTCCCCGGTGGTGGCAGTCTGCCTTTGATCTGTGCTAATCTAATTAACGGTTAAACATAACACCTGGGCTCTTCAGCGTAAGTGCTGCTGCCACGACCCAGATGGGCTTTGATGGCCATGATGAAACACCTCCCTTCCCTTCTTCTTCCTCCTCCTCATCTCTTCAGCGGGTCTGAGTGTAAGAGACTATTTCCACCCCATTACTGGACTGTAATTGACAGCGATTAGTTTGTGGTTGGATGATGCGCTTGATTAGATTAGCCAGGCTCCTTTTTTCTGCTCTGTTTCATCAAACCCTGAAACCCCAACCTTGACCCCAATTAACGTCAGGAGATACTGCGTCTCTCCTGCTTATCATCAGCTCATTCATTTGGCTGATGAGTTTCTGTAAATACTGCCAGTATTAGGTGTTTGTGCTACGAGTCTTTCATGTATCGTAAGGTGTCCTGAAAACATTATCATTGACATAAGTACCGGATTGAACACTTTAGTGTTCACATGCTTTGTTGAGTCTGGCTCACATCCTCTTCTTCCTACCATTTCCTGTCTTCTCTCTTCTTTTGAATCTATAAAAGTGGTATAGTTTTTAGCATGCGGTAATATTAATTATTATTCTGCACTATTCTTCAAAGTATCTATGGATCTGTTTTGCAGTCCAAGATGGCCTGAAAAAGTTCAGCAGCATCATATTGAGAGGGACATTAAGTCTATAGTTAGAGCAGTGGCTCAATAGTTAGTGCATTTGCTTATTAGGCTGAGGTGCTCATGTGGGTGATGTTTTCCTCATCCTCTTTTTTTCCCTTTTTCTCACCTTTTATTTCAAATCTTCTCTTTATTTCACATCTATGTGCCCGAAAGACCAATACATTTTAAAAAGACAAATATCGTTTTTATAACCTGCTTAAAAGACGGCTTGCTATCCACTCTTCTTCGAAGTCTGCAGCTAAAAATCGTTTGTGTAGTGCAAGGTGTCATGAAAACAGCATTATAGTTTCAGGAATGATGAGAAATAGTGCACTTCAAACTTCTGTCATCTTTTTCTGACCCCCCTTCTTGTTCCAAATTGGTGTTTGACACTATTTACATCTGTGATGTGTTAAGATGTGTTTGGTAGACGAGGAAGACACATGGTGGCTAAACGGGTACAATGGGCACACCCTTAAAAAAGTGTTTTTTACTACTTCCATAGATTTTATTCATACAAAATCTGTTGCTCCATCAAAGTTCAATTCAAACATTTACATTTTTTCTGCAATCTATACTAAGAAATGACATGACAACTGCATAACCATGACATGACATCTGTCTTGAATATGAGGTAGGGTTTATGCATGTTTATAACAACTGTCAGTAAGTGTTTTTCACTCAATAATGACATTTTGAATGCAAATATGACATTGTTTAAGATGTCTTTTTCATGACAACTTGGCATAAAATTAAGTTAAACTGTCATGTGGTTGGCTTTGACACATTGGCTGTCATGAGGCCATTATAACTGTGTAATGAACATTTTTCGTGACCTCAAATACAGTGGTACTAACTGAATTTGTCATTAAAAGGTTATAATGGTTTCATGACAGCCAATGTCAAAACCAACCACCTGACGGTTTAATGTAATGTTAACCAATAAAGCTAAGTGGTTTCTTAAGTTTGATAATTAATCTGCTATGTCATGTTTATGACAGGTTGTGTTGTCTTAGTGATGTCAAGTTGTCATGACAAAGACACTGACAGGTCATGATGTATTGGTTTATATCAAGGTGTCATAACAAATACATCTCAAACAATGTCATATTTGCATTAAATAATGTCATAACTGAGCAAATGACAGTTAATGACAGTCACAAACATACCTACAAGTTCCTTTATATTCATAACATATGTCATGTAATGATTATGTAGATGTCAGGATAGTCTTAAGCACACCCCTGCACGTAAAGTGTTACCAAAAATGTTCTATACTTTAAAGTCAGTTTGAACATCTGATGAAATTACTAATTGCTTTGCACAACCATTCAAAGTCTTAAATTCAGTGTGTGTGTGTGTGTGTGATATTAGGTGATTGCAACCAGGTTATTTACTTGACATCATCCCCTCTGTGTCTCTCGGATGCTAGGATGTTGACTCAAGAGAGCCACGGGGCAGAACTTCTGTTTGAAATGTCAGAGGCAGAAAAGGGGCAGAAATCAATCCGTGCTCGTGTCACAACACAAGCACACACAAAAACACACTCTAAATCGAGACAAAGGGAGAGGGGGGGGGGGGGGAGATAAATGAGACTCCCCTCTGCCTCTTTCACTAGAGCCTGAACTCGCATTTTGTGTTGACCATTTGCTACGGTGGCTGACAAAGCTCAATGCGCTGCAACTGAAGTAAACGCAAGCAAAGAAAAGAAAATATATGCAAAAAGAAATTAAGAACACATTTTCATCTGATTCACAACACACGTGAGTTCCAAAAAGTCACAACACCACCCAAATACAGAAACATGCTGCAAAAGCTCACAACACAAATACAGAAACGCACAGAAAATAACACAAAATGTATCCAGGGGAACCAAATAAGTGACGGAAATGTATCCAGGGGGAACCAAATAAGTGACGAACCCGGCTGGGACGTGGTGGTGCTTACAGCTTAAAATTCTACTTTATGTATTTATTTATTTTGTAAAACATACAGAGATTACATTTTTATGACATACAAATTGTATACAATACACAACATGTATTAACAATGTGCAATGTCATCAGAAAACAAATGAGAAAAGAACAATGAGCTGAAAACTGAAATAAATAAATCAAAAAGATAGAGGAGAAGAACATGAAGGAAAGATATTTATCTTTCATCAGTTACAGTGTACAAATTGTTTCATGTTATGTTTAAAGTTTCATGTGAAATGATAATGTAGGGTCCAAAGTTTTAAAGTTGAGTCACACAGATCTATACATGCATATTTTAAATACTTTTTTGTAAAGTAAAAATAAACATTTATTTGCAACCATTATGTTAACAACATTATATTTCTGTTGTAAGAACAGCTTCAGCTGATGGACACTGTACTGTGTTGTCATGGGAACATCCCAAGTGAAAATAATGAGGAATTGTGTTGTCTTTCGTTGCTCCCTTCATCAACTGCGTTCCACTCGGCTACATAACAGCACACTAGAGGCCTGCTCACTCCAAAGTCCCACTTTAAGGGCTCTACCCTTCGAAAGGAGTAAGCAATAAGCACGTCCCAGCCGGGTACGTCACTTATTTGGTTCCCCTGGAAACATTTTCGTTGTGCTCTGTGTTATTTGCAGCACGTTTCTGTATTTGGTTGTGTGGTGAAATTTTGCAGTGAGTTTCTGTATTTGGAGCACATGTGTTGTGGAACTGATGATGTTTTGTTTTTATTTGCATGTGTTTTTTATTTTTTATTTGCATGTGTTCGCTTCAGTTCCAGCACGTTGAGCTCTCTCGGACACCGTACTGTGCGCCAACAGCCGAATTTCTATTAAGAGTTACTTTTTTATTGTTTTTTTTTTTTTTTTTGGAAGTTTTTATTTTTATTTTTTTTATTTTTTTGTTATGGATTGGCTTTGATCCTGGAACTTAATCGTTCAGCCACGGTTTTGGTTGTTTCGCACACTCATCTTTACAACTGTATTAGGGGCAGCACATAATACTTGCACTGCAATGACAAGTACTCTCATACTCAGGACTGTTAAATGACTTCTCTATTAATATTCAAGCATTGCCTCAGACTATAATAAATTTGGTTATGTCATTAGCGGGAAACGATATCTTGGTTTGTGTTTGCCAAAGGGAGAGGAGTTTTAGGGGCAAGCGGCATCCTTCTGTGAGCCAGTGTGTGGCGAAATCAGAATAGCTTTCCAAATTGACATGCAACGCTCGGATGATCGTTAATCATAATTGGACACATATTTGCATATTGCAGTGTCAGTGGCTTCGTCATTGGGATTGTTCATGCATTAGTGTTCATTTTTTAATGGCAATTAGTCTCCATCTCATGATTCATTTATTAAATACGGCTGGATTTTTGAGCTCCATTAGTGGATGTCCAATGAATCAAGCGACCAAGCGCAAAGAGATTCATCAGATATGACGGCTGTTTGCTGCTTTTAAGTCATCAGTGAATAGAGGAATGAGAGACATGCTGAAGGAGGCAACACATAAAGAGTTTGAAGGAACTTGTAGCTGCACACGTGGCTTTGTGAGGAAAATGGTAAAAAAAAAAAAGACGAAGCCCATTCAGCAATGTTCATGTTCAGGTGTAGTGGTCAGTAAGCAAATTTGGCTGAATCTAGAAGTTGCTTAATGAAATCTCTTTGTATTAAAATATCTAAATTCATTATCTGTGTGTCTATCAACAGTGTTCGGCTCTGCTAATAGCGAACCTGTAAGTTTATCTGCTACTAGAACAGCGCAATTATCAACTTGCTAGTGATAAAATTAATTTAGCTTTTAAACTGCTTAACATTTTAATTGATAAAATCATCAGAGGAGCGCTGATAGCACATTTATGTGTTTCCATACTGTATGTGTGTGTGTTGATTGAGAGCGGGATAAAGAGAGTTTGTGCTTTCCATACATAATAAAATGTCATTTTCAACAGCCCCGTAGTATAAAATATATATTATAATGGTCACGGGTGGCTGTATATAGAGCGCACAAAGAATGCAAGGAAATAAAAAAGAACATTTTGCACCATAACAATGATACTTTACACTAAGATAAGTCAAAAGTAGGTCCAGGAGTCCCAGAAACAGCCTCTAGCTATCTTCTTAACTCTTTAGGCACCAAGGTTTTTTGAAAAATGCTGGATTTTTATATCTTAATTTCAAAAGCTTGTGACTTGAAAGGGCTTAAAGATAGAGATCTACTGTAAATTAGAAAAATGTAGGGGATGACTAAAAGTTTATGTGAGGTGTAAATATACTCATTTAATTTGCATATTATGACCTCATCAGGGGAATTGAATTTAAACCAACAATAACAGGAGAAAGTTCTAAATTATTACTATACTAGATAGTAGTAAAACACATGTGAACAGTAGCCTATTTTTTGATCAGTTCATCAGTAATATTCAGGAAATAGTAATTATTGCCACCCCAGCCTGTTCTCATACTTTAGCGTCACATAAAACGCTATGACAAAACAGCGCTATACTACGCACATGGCACCCTTTATCGTAATATAACACGCGAACCCAAGTCGTCATAAATCCTTTAGCGTAATATGAGACTAACCTACTCTACCCCACACCTAAACCTACCCATCACAGCGCGTGTTATATTAACAAAAACGGTGCCATGTGTGTAGTATAGCGCCGTTTTGTCATATAGCATTCTATATGACGCTAAAGGATGAGAATGCGTTGGCCACCCCCATCCCCGTTGGGCAAATGTTCAAAATGATCTGTTTGTGCTTAGTGAACACTCACGCCCTGCGCGGCGGCACCATTGCGTTAAAGATGTACCAAGATGATCGCGCATCATTAGACGGCCGATCGTCATATACAAAAGGCAAATATTCCTCTTCATAGTCAGAATCGGCGAATAACATTAGCGACACATCCTCACGGTACACGTTTTTATTAGCCATTTGACGATTTTCTCTCACAAATCTCACAATTTACTCGGACGCTCTGAACTGAACTGCTTCCGCATCAAAGACACGATCGCTCATTTGCTCTGCTGTTTCCTCCAACAATTTGAATAGGAACATGACGTCATTTTGATCTTGAATTGAAGTATAACATGTCTGCCATCTAGTGGTAGGCAAAACAAATTAGATATTACACCATATTAGGATCTACAGCCTATTGACGTCTTGTCGCAATTTTGTGACTTTGGTGCTTTGGTGGACATAATCATTTATCAAGTCTGATGTGGCCCACAACCCTGTTGCATCTTGAATTTAAGTTTACTCTCTACTGAATTCTATTTACTCTGTTTGCACTCAGGTTCACTGCAGGTGGCGTTTCTAGACTAAATTCACTGACGTTGGCTCAATTTTCAGCTCGCCAACTGACTGTTATGCATCCAACGCATCCGCAGCCACATTCTTCACTAAACACCCTCATTTTATTTGCGCCAGCACTTAGCCATCATCACATTTAGACAACCTTTACCAAGCGCTATGCACAAGGTGTTAGCTGGGGATTTCCAGGGGAGTAAATTTGTGATGTGTTCCTGGATGTGCAGTGTTCAGGCTGACTGGCATTGTGACTCCCCTCTGAGCTCAGTGGGATACAGAGCTAAAGGCAATGTGCCATGATCCAGCAAGCTGCTCTGCCAGTCGGCTACTAATGTCTGTCTCACTTGGCCTGGATTGTAATGCAAACAGTCTGCCGAGATGAATGTGGAAGTGTGAATTATTTGGATGTTAGATATCATCAGGACGACAACTAATGTAATTGATATAACCCATAATGTAAAATAATATCTTGCCACCATTAAAAAATATTTTAACATTACGATAAAAGACAAAAACAAATGCTATAGACTTTAATATAGACTTTAAATGATTTTATACCATCACACATGTGCTGTGTGGAAAACTATGGAGGCTGTTTCTGCCACTGAATATAAAAATAAAATAAGTAATTGTAACTTTTTATCTCACAATTCTGACTTTTTTTCTCACAATTGCGTGTATATATCTCACAATTCTGACTTTATTTCTCAGAATTGCGAGATAAATAGTCAGAATTGCGTGATATAATGTCGCAATTGCGAGGTATAAAGTCAGAATTGTGAGATATAAAGTCAGAATTGCGAGATATAAAGTCAGAATTGGGAGATATAAAGTCGCAATTCTGAGAAAAAAAAGACAGAACTTTTTATCTCACAATTCAGACTTTTTTTCTCACAATTGCGAGATAAAAAGTCAGAATTGCGTGATATAATGTTGCAATTGCGAGTTATAAAGTCAGAATTGCGAGATATAAAGTCAGAATTGTGAGATATAAAGTCAGAAATGCATGATACAAAGTCTGAATTGTGAGATATAAAGTCAGAATTGCGAGATATAAAGTCAGAATTGTGAGATATACGCGAGAAAAAAATATACGGAAGATATATGCGAGAGAAAAAAAGACAGAAGTGTGACTTTTTATCTCACAATTCTGACTTTTTAACACATAATTGCGAGTTTATATGTCAATTCTGACATCTTTTCTCAGAATTGTGAGATATAAACTCACAATTATCAGGCCAATTCTAAGGGGGAAGAAAAGACTAACTTTTTTCCCCCTCAGAATAGTTTAAATCTCACAATTCTGACTTTATATCTCACAATTATGACTTTATAACACGTAATTGCGACTTTATATCTAGCAATTCTGACTTTGTATCTCGCAATTCTGACTTTATAACTCACAATTCTGACTTTATATCTTGCAATTCTGACTTTATATCTCGCAATTCTGAGAAATAATGTCAGAATTGCGAGAAGTAAACTCGCAATTGTGAGAAAAAAAGTCATAATTGTGAGATAAATAGTCGCAATTACCTCTTATATATTTCATTCTATGGCGGAAACAAGCCTCCATAGAAAACAGTATGCACAAAAAAAACTGAATGACAAAATACAAAATGGCTGCATAAAGTGAGAGAAAAGGGGAAAAATGGCAGATTTATTCAAGTTGTGGATGACAATGAAAAAAAAATGTAATAAGAAAAAGAGAAATGAGAATAACATTCCAGGGATTGAGTGGAAACCTGAACCCATATAACCATCCAGATTGCAATCATGTAGAGGTATTAAAGCCGCCTGTGAAACGTACATGAGACATTAGCATATCTACAACTTACACCAACTTAGTTAAAGCTATGTGAAAAAGCACTTCAGATAGTGAAATATGTGAGAAAACCAGCTGGGATAAAAGTGAAATACTGTAAGGAAGACGAAGACGTGGCCAGCCGAAAGATAGAGACATTCCTTTATTAGACAGCTTTATTCATCATTTCAGCTGCTGCTTCTGGGGCTTTTGTATGGATCATTATGTTCTTGGGGAATGAAAGGTAGACCTGTGAATAGGCTGAGAGGTTAGGAAAGGCAGACAGTTTCTTTCAAAGCACTTGAGAGAACAAAAAGAGAAGCAGAATTATGACATCACATCTATTGAAGCGGACGAGGTGGTATCTCATTCAACTGGTCGGAGCCAGGCATATATTTCCTCCCAATGGCTATATTATTTAAGTATTTAGAGACTCTGGCCATGGGAAAAGCCTTGGTCTGTTATACAAGATGCTCTCGATTGAATTTAGTCTGATTCATAATGAGCATTACCGGACGGCCGACGTGAAATGGATGTCATAGATAGAATCTCAAAAGACAGGCAAACCGGATCCCGCATGTTGAAATGATTGACATAACTGGGGCGCAATACCAATTGTTATGCAACATGAAGTTAATGTATTGTCTCGTTTCACATTCACATTCAGACCGGCGACGTTTCAACAATCTTCCAGATTGTTTTACCGGGTTTTGTATTTTTTGACCTTCAAAAGCATGCGGCGAGGTCACAAGTGCGAAATAACTGAGCGGGTAAACGCGAGAGATGGGAGACTCATTAAGATGTTGTCAGGCTACGCGGAAGCTTCACGCTAGTCTTTTGACGGCACCAAGATTTAATCTACGCTCACCTCCCTCTTATCCAGATGGGTTTCTCTTCTTTTTTTCAAGTCACAGGTCTGTGAAGTACCATCTGTTTATCAGCAGTAAATAAGTTCTGAGTCGTTCGTCACTGACAGCCCTACCGATCTCAGTCTCCGGAAGCTCTGTGCTTCATGGTGGTTTAAATAAAAAAAGATTTCAGGATGATATGTCTGATCATCGTTGGTGGTATTAAACAATGCACATCGGTAACTTCCATCTGCGTTTATTAGCATTTTTTTTATTAGCGTCCACTTCCTGTGAATTACAAGCAGTGTGGGTTGATTCAAGAGTTGAATCACATCTACAATGTAGTTCTGAAGTTTAAAGGAGTAGTTCACTTTTTAAAAGAACTTTTGCTGATAATTTACTCACCCCCATGTCATCCAAGATATCCATGTCTTTCTTTCTTCAGTCGAAAAGAAATGAAGGTTTTTGATGAAAACATTCCAGGATTTTTCTCCATATAATGCACTTTATTGGGAACCAAACGGTTCAAGGTCAAAAAGACAGTTTCAGTGTAAGCCGTAAACTGTTCAAAGGGCTTTAAACAATTCCAGATGATGAATAAGGGTCTTATCAAGTGAAACGATCAAAAATAAGTTTTATAAGCTCAAATGGTCGCCTAGCTCGTTATGTGTGCATTCGGGACTCTCCTGTTCGTACTCGTTCATCAAAATGAACGAATCTTTTTTCAAATCATTTGGTTTATTCAATGAACGAAATGAACGAATTGACTCGGAAAAAAGATTTGTTCATTTTAATGAACGAGTTCGAACAGGAGAGTCACAAACGCAGATCACAGAACAAAACCAGGCAAGCATTTGAGCTTATAAAACTTTTGTTATTTTTTTCCTTAAATGAGTGATCGTTTCGCTAGATAAGACCCTTATTCATCGTTTGGAATCATTTAAAGCCCTTTGAACAGTTTGCAGTTTGCACTGAAACTGTCTTTTGGACCTTGAACCATTTGGTTCCCAGTAAATTGCATCATATGGAGAAAAATCCAGAAATGTTTTCATCAAAAACCTTAATTTCTTTTCGACTGAAAAAAGAAAGACATGGATATCTTGGATGACATGGGGGTGAGTAAATTATCAGCAAAAGTTTTTTTTTTAAAAGTGAACTACTCCTTTAAATGTGTGCAGAGATTTTTAATCGCAGATTTACGTGTAAAAAAAATGCACTTCTACATTTGGTCAATTTATTCAGGCGACTACGTGTGCATATCATTGCTTTTATTATGAAAATACAGACTTTTCCACATTCAATGATTCGTTGGGTTTCTTTAAATGATGAAATAAAAAAAGTATCTGCAATATACTGTGGTTTTACACTTTATTAATTGCAGCTTTGGTACATTGACATTCTTCTGAGACACTATTTGAAGCCTGAGACAGCAAGAGTAATTTATACAGAGAGGCAATGCACCATGGGTAAATGACTGCAGCACGGGCCTCCTGGGCATTATGTGAAGCAGATGGATGAGTTTTATTAAGCATGTGGTACTTAACACTGCACTGAGTGGGATTTCAATAAAGGAAATAAATGTTTGCATTAACAGCACCTCCCTGTGTAATGTGCCATCATGGCTTTCCAGTAGGGTGACTTATTTGAACAAATGCTTGTTGTCTTGGATTTATGAATATCAAGCTTTTTGGTCTAGAGATGGTGGTTTATTTCCCATATGATGAGTTGGAGGTGTTTGTTGATAAAGATGAAGCGGTTTCAATCACTCCGAAAATTTGTTTTTGATGCATTTGTACCATTTCCTTTGCGTCAGAGAAACCAGATGTCTATATAAAGCTTTTGTGCCCATTTCTTTAGCTTATGTATTATTCATGCAGTGATTGCTGGATATTTCTCCTGAAATAGCCTTGGCTTCTCTCAACTTAATTTCAGGAATTTGTGTCTGTCTTTCACAATCTCTAAAGAAAAGTATGCAATACAAGTAAACTTTTTTTAAAAGAAAAAAGAAAGTCACATCTTGAAGAAAAATGCTAACAATGTAGGAATCTCTTCTGGTATCTCTTCCACCCAAGATACGGACTTGTGGCTCATAGTTGAAAAAAATAAACTTTTATTTTGACACTCTCACTTTTAAAATAATGTTTATCAAAATATATTTTGTTGCATCCTTTGCCGTGACATTTAAAAAAAAATGTCTCACAAATGCTGATTTCATAGCTTTATGTATCCTAAATACACACAATTATATAATATTTTGGTAACACTTTGTCATGTATTTACTAACATGAACTAACAGTGAGCTATATATGTGTTACAGTATGTATTAATCTTTGTTAATGTTAGTTAATAAAAATACAGCGGTTAATTGTTAAAATTCATATTAACTAAGATTAATAAATTCTGATGAAGTATTGTTCCTTCGTTCATGTTAACTAAGGTACTAATAAACCTTATTGTAAAGTGTTACCAATATTTTTTATAATTTGGCAATTACAGCTTAGTCGGAAATGACACAATAGAAATATTCTAGTCACAAGCGAAATTTAAAAGTATCCAAACTGGTTTTAAAGTGACTTTAGAGAAAAATGTCTATTTTAATGTAATCCACCATTGGGTCAAAAAAGTTGATACCCAGAATATTTTTTTTTTTTTTTTCCCCTCTCACTTTCTCTCTTGACATTCCAGTTAAGGATGTGGCCTTGAAGGAAAGGTGGTGTGGGCGTTAATTGACATTTAGATGTTTTTCTATTCAGTATTACCTTTGAAAAGTGACTGAAACTTGACATTTATTTAGACTAGCACCTGTCAGGGAGCATAAATGCTCTTGCATGATGCCTTTATCATTGTTTCAGGACCATCCAGAAGAAGGCCTTACACAGGAGTCAATGTAAATAAACAAAAGGATATTTCGGTCTCATAGATCACCGGTCAATCATGAGCAATAATGAACTTTTTCTGCCGATTGACTTAAGCGTTCGAAATGTCAATGATGAACTGCTAGGTTCTTTTAAGGTGAAGCCATGATTCAATACAATGATTGGTTAATTAGATCCTAATTGCTCCACTTTACCAGATAATTTAATGTAAGCACTCATTAAAAGTATGTGGTGCTTTTCAGTGCATATTGACAGTGTCTAACCAGCACTAAAGCAGTTGTAAAACAATGACTTGTTCTCCATTTAAGCCAATTAAGTTCTTATAATGGCTGTACCATCTGTCTTGAAGCTCTACTAACTGTTCACAATTGTTCTTTTGTTTCCGCAGACACTTCCAACCACACAGTACGAGCTAGAGATTGTGGCGAAGGACATGGCAGGAAGTGAGGTGGGACTGACAGGAACTGCAACAGCCACCATCACCATCACAGACAGGAACGACCACGCACCCGAGTTCACACACTCACTGGTAGGAGGAACCTATTTTGGGGCTGTTTTTCATGTCCCTCTTCATTTTGTCTTCCCTTTTTAAAATTGTTGTTCATTGACAGTATGTGACTGATAATTTTCAGTCGTTCTAACCCAGAAATGATGTACACAAAACAGCGTTCTAAAGATACAAGTGTTATATTTCTACACCAAACTGTAAAAATGCTTGTCATAACATTTTGTATTTTAGTGGCCTCTAAAGATTCCAAACAATTTTTTGGTTGTATTCCTGTGATGACAAAGCTGAATTTTTAACAGTCATTACTCCAGTCACCAGCTTCACATGATCCTTCAGAAATGATTGTAATGAGTTGGGGCTCAAGAGGCATTTCTTATTCTTTTAAATGTTGTTGTTCTGATATTTAGGTGGAAACCAAGACATTTTCCCGCATTAATTAAGCAATAGAAAGTTCACATAACACATATATTTACTGTCAGTTTTCATTCGATTTAAATGCATTCTTAATGAACTAATTATTCATTTATTTATTAATTAGATTTTTTTATTTAAGAAATAATCTTTCTGGTCCTATTTTTTTAACAGAAGTGTACATGAAATTATTAAGAGATCAATAACAAGTTAAGTTAAAAATGTATATTACAGTATATATTTATGATTTTAATGCTTCTCTAAAGTACTAAAGTACATTTTTCTACGTAACTAACAAGCTGTGGATATTAAATACCTTTCCTGGGGTAAAAGGTTACAACACATAAAGGTTATTTTAACATTATGTTTTACATTATTTATTGTTACTTTTATAATAAAACTGATATAATTTGAAAGCTGTTGAGACTGTTATATCAAAAAAAAATATATTGTTTCTTATTATGATTCAAAATAATAGAGCATGCCACATATAGTAATTGACCCTTCGCTAAGCCACACCCGAAAACCGCCACTGGCCAATCATGTCTTAGCAACCGTAACTATGCACGGGAGGTCTGGCAAGCTTTCGAACGAGGGAACATGCTGAAGCATTGTGCGTATGGATTGTGCAAATCTGATACCGGTATACTAAAAGTTTGGACGGGGGAGAGGAATAGTTTTCCTTCCAGAAAATCTAAAAGCCAAGGGGAGAAATGATTGGCATGATCTAGCATCTATGTGCGAGACCCATTCTGGTAAATGTCGACATACTACTTATCAAAAACACCTACAGTATTGCTTGGAAATATTGACGGTTCTTTGGTCATAATGATATAACGTAAAATAAGACGATTAACGAGACAAGACAAAGGCTCACTGACTTACTTTAAAATATATTTCAGCATTTTGTTAATCGACGTCCTACGTTACCCCTTAACTTAACCCAATCCGATCGCGGCTCTCCCGGTATTAGTGTTATTCCACAAGGTTTATTGATAAGCTGTTTGATTTATAATTATTAAGATTATTTTCACATACCCTGCTGTGTATGAACATAGAGTTGTTCCTCAATTTGTGTTTCCCATACGGTCAGCGTATGAGGCGCTGCTGCTCGCGCTGGGACTATAACGTTAGTTATAACGTTAGTATATAAGCTTGACAGGCGTAGCAACAGTAACTAGGGAGGGCGGGGCTTAGCGAAGGGTCAATTGTTTTATCATTCCAGGAGTGCTGTATTGACCAATCAGAATCCTGTATCGTAACTCTCCATTTTGTAATTGAAAATGTAACCCTTTGAACTGCTGACTATTGTACTGCATTCACTTTTGTTTGAAATGATTCATAACAGTTTGAAACAGCTTAACACCTGCAGTCATCTACCATGAGGACAAACACCCAAGCTTCTCAGTCCTGAAGGCCTTCACCAATCATTTCCAATTGTCAATCACTCAAGTCTCACGTATACATACACAACCCCTCAATGCTCAGCCAGGGCCTCAGCTATTCACTCAGATACACTGACCTTGCGAGAAAAAGCCCCCCGTGTATCAATCACTTTAATCTCAGGTGCACTGCAGTGACAGCTGTGATTCACAAATACTCCCACGCGAAGGTGATGGACTGGGTCCTTGTTTCTCGCTTATCCTCTGCGACCTCCTGTTTGCAGTTTAAAATGATTGTGTTATAATACTCAGGGTCTGCCCTGGCAATGATGGTCTGTCCGTGGATGGAGTGTATTGTTTATGCGTGTATTGTTGTGATCATTGGTATTTCTGGACGTTTTTAGCTACAGGCCATAAAATACACATTAGTCTTCTGCTAAACATTCACAAATAGAGGCCACCTATGCCATTCAGCAATTTAAAACCCAGAGGGCAAGCAAACTGCACTTATGCTATGTGCAAACTTAAGCTGCATGTCCATTTCAGCCCACCTGTGATGAATTTGTCAGAAAATGCTACACTTGCACTTTGCTAGCCAGCGGAGTGAAAACAACTATGCCAGGCTGATGCAGAGACACTTATTTTGAGCTGTATGCGCTTTTAGAGGAAGTGCCCAGGGCTGTTGTCATATTCTCAGAGACATCACGTCCACCCTCACTTGGCCCATCCCCAAAATGCACTGCTGTGCCAGGGAGAGGGGTTTTGTGACTGGTTGATGCGGACACTCATTCGGGTTACCTAGAGTGTCCCTGAGTGCATTTCCCTCAAAATAATTGCACACCTTGGAATGTTCGTTAACCAATCAGATTCAAGCGTTCAACAACCTTGCAGTATAATTTTACTATATTGTCATTTTATAATATTATTTCCTGAACATAAAATAGAATATAAGATATCTGTTTTCTGGAAATTACTAACATCTGCATAAAGAAAAACAATTTGAAATGAGGAGAGTATAACAGGTTCACCGACAGGAACAGCGATCATCATAATGGTGACTAGAAGATAAAACAATGTAATTGGCATTAATTAGAGCTTGTATTTTAGATAGTGACATTGTTTGTGAACATTTTTAAAAGTCTGTATTTGTATCTTTATTTGCATGCCACTTTACTCGCTCATTAACAAGAAGTGTGTTTGTGTGGTGTGTTTTTAACAAGCAATTTTTAAAAAGCGATTTTATAATTTTTCTCCATTTCCTAGTCTGACAGAGTCTCAGCTGACTGCAGCACCTCCTGTTTGCACACGCTTCAAAAAATCTCTTGACTACACTGTGAAATTCAGCAGTAGGAAAGCCTGCTGTCTCCTCACAGGTGCTTGTTGAGTGCATGTCTTTGTTTTTGGCACAAGTCCACCCTATGGGACTAGAGAGCTGTGGTTGTGGATCAGCAGAATATCCCCTCTTCTTCGTCTTACAAGCCACTATATCTGACAGACCTCATTAAATATTCATGAAAAACAACTTTGAAAGTGGAACATTTCGAAATTTTCAGTCCTTCTGAAAAATGTTTGCTGGTCTTAGCCAGCTGGCCTCCAGGCTAAACCACCCAAGCACCAGCCTAACCAGGATCGGAGACTATGATAAACTACTGTAGCTAAGACCAGCAAACCAGAATGGGCTGTAGCTTCTTTGGCCACACCTATCACTTTTTGTTTTGTCCCTTTCTTATCAAACTCTAACTCCAACCATTATATATTACATGTATTTGGCCTATTTATACTGCATATACTACTTTACAATTTACTATTCTACGATAAAGCCTAGATTGCTACTTTCCCCAGAAGTGAGATAATATTTCCTTATCTCTCACATATTTTGCAAAAGAGCAAAAGTGTCTTCGCTTCAGAAATTCTTAACTTCTTCATAGAATTTCTAAAAGAAACAAGCAAGAAAAACATGCCGCCTTTTCACGTTTCCTAATATATATTTTTTTTTAATTAGCAGATCACTTGTTGATGTTTCACTTTATGATAATCACAGACTGGCATTTATACGGAGCCCGCCCTAGTCCCACTTTGGCAAAAAAAATAAAAATAATTATAACTATCTTGTGGCCTCAAGATAGTAACTCGTGGCCTCAAAATAGTAACTCGTGGCCTCAAGATAGTAACTCCTGGCCTCAAGATAGTAACTCGCGGTCTCAAGATAGTAATTTGCGGCCTCAAGATAGTAACTCGTGGCCTCAAGATACTATCTCATGGCCTCAAGATACTATCTCATGGCCTCAATATACTAACTTGTGGCCTCAAGAAACTATTTTGTGGCCTCAAGATAGAGTTAGTATCTTGAGGCCACGAGATAGTATCTTGAGGCCACGAGTTACTACCTTGAGGCCACGAGTTACTAGCTTGAGGCCACGAGTTACTATTTTGAGGCCACGAGTTACTATCTTGAGGCCACGAGTTACAATCTTGAGGCCACGAGTTAGTATCTTGAGGCCACAAGTTACTATCTTGAGGCCACAAGTTACAATGTTGAGGCCACGAGTTACTATCTTGAGGCCACGAGTTAGTATCTTGAGGCCACAAGTTACTATCTTGAGGCCACAAGTTACAATGTTGAGGCCACGAGTTACTATCTTGAGGCCACGAGTTAGTATCTTGAAGCCACGAGTTGGTATCTTGAGGCCACGAGATAGTATCAATTATTTATTTATTTTTTTCCAAAGTGGGACTAGAGTTAGTATCTTGAGGCCACGAGTTACTATCTTGAGGCCACAAGATAGTTATATTGTTGTTGTTTTTTTGCCAAAGTGGGACTAGGGGGGCTCCTGACATTTACAGTCATTGCATAGTCATTAAAATATTTTGTCTATACATATCCACAATTTATCATTTCCAGTCATGTATTATCATGTATTTGCCAATCAGATCTAGAGGAATGGATGCATTTACATTTAGTTGTGTTGTACCATCTCTACTGAAATGTGAATCCACCCTTCACTGTAACTCGCTGTGTTGTAAAACCAATACAACTCTTAAAAAAAAACTAACAAGCCTACACAGTGAAGCTGTATTATTTATTTGCATTAGCAGCAGAGCTTCATGGAGATCTTTTATTCAATATCTGGGTCTTTATGTTGTAAATTGCTCATCACAGTGAAAATCAATTGGAATTTAAACTACAGCGCTGAGAATATATCCTCAAATGAGCCTGAAGAAGATCAAGAAACGTTAAAATCTCTACCTCTTGTTGCACATCGACAACCCGCCTGGCCTCCGCTAAGCAGCACAGCAGAGCTCGGCAGAGCTATATTGTTTTTCCTTTCACCTCAATTCATTTAATGTATTTAACATCTGAGTCACAACATTCGTCTTTTAAAAATGAATGTCTGCTGTGTGTGACAAGGGAATTAGTGTCTGCCCATAGATTATTCTAGGCTTCGGTCAATGTATGGGGTCATGTAACAGTGTCCCGCAGCGGGAGTATTATTAGGATAATTGCAGACCTATCCATGCTCCCTCTATTATTTCTGTGTCCCCGGGTCCCTCTGACTCCTGCTTCTAGTTTCGGGATCTTGGAGAGAGAGACCAGAGGCTGTGGTAGTTGCCGCAGGTGGTATGTACATGCCCGCCCACCCACTGGTACTTTGTGATAACTGGCATCTATTTCCGATGAACCCCTTCCAAGTGTTGCCGCAGCCACTGATCCTTCTTATCATGCCTGTCACTCAAGGGAAGTGACGGCTTATCTGAGCTGCCTCTCTCCCCTGCATTGACAGCACGGCGCTGTCTCCGTCAAAATGCTAATGACATCAACTATGATGGCTACAAGTCCGTAACATGATTGTTACAAAAGTAGGGTGTACTTTGGGGGTCAACTCTGATTTGATTGTTCTTATTTCAATGCCAATTGACTTTTTACAGGGCTTTTACAGGGCTCCAGGCTGACATTTAAAAGCAGTGGCACTGGCTCCACCAAGTTCTACAGATGATGGCACCAACACCTTATTTGGTTAATATTGCTATTTTATTTTCTCTTGGAAAGGCATATTTGGCAGCAGCTTGGTAGCTTGAGTTGGGATACGGATGCACAGTAAATTTATTTTCATGAACAAAAACAGTAAAAAATAAATAACAGGCACAATTTGATAATTTGGTAAAATTTAAATATGCAGTCGGAATTAGGAATCTACTCTTATTAAAATCAACAATTGGTTTACATTGTATTTTGAAAACCACAGGTCACACACATGCCAACTCACTACCATGCAGCCTTGATTTACAAGGTCTTTCTTACATATCACAGACTTTCTCAGGATGACTTTAAACATAAAATGAATAATACTACCCAGTGTGATTAGCTTTATTCCAAAGTGTAGTGATTGACTTGGGGGGGGGGGGGGCACGTTCAGTTAATTAACACGAGTGGAGTCCACTCAGCAATCAATGATAAGAGGAATGTATAGATTCAGCAATCTCACCTCACTCCATTGATAGATTAGCAGCATCCCTCCACCGCCCCTTCTCCACACTTCCAGCCCTATACACTTACATAGGGGGGAGTACTCTGGGTTCGGGCCAAACTCCGAGCTCGGAGCCCTCCCCTCGGACAGCACGCCAAATATGCTTGTTATCTTATCCACTCTAATTATATGTAAGTGTGAACTCATGAAATTCTGAGATATCTGGTGTTGGCCAAATTTTAGGGCAGAGTTTCATATATGCTTTACAGAGAAGACGATTTCAGAGTGCTAAAAAGTTCAGTGAAATAAAAAGATGACATCCAGCCAATGAGAAGTTTCCATTTATACCAAAAAGAATGAAGACAATAAGGAGGGGCTGGTCAAGATGTTCCCTATCACTCCTCCATGGGTACATGTTGTCCATTGTGTGCAAATAGAGCAGTAGTTCACTCAATATTTTTGTGGATTGAATCAGTTTGACTCCCACTCAATTTTCTCAGTAAATTAATGACCTTTTGGTTCTGCAAATATTCCTTCTTCATTATTAATCTTAACAACTTCTCACTCTCCTGTTAATTTTTTTTCTCCTCTAATAAAAGGAGGACAGATAACATTTCCAGATGCAAATTTTTGAAGTCAAAACAATAGTTGACATTAGAAAATCAGTTTTTGCCTTCATATTATCCATGATGTGAAATTATGTCCCATTCTGTACTGCACCCGGACCACATTTCAGGTACCCCATTTCTGGTGTAGCTCAATTCCTTCAGCTACACCAGCAATTATTGATGGTAATGGAATCTTATTCATGGATTTTGTACTGTTTCTTGTTCTACGTCTTAAAGTTTCTGAGCAGAATATTTAGACTCAAACTCACTGGACTGAATAAAAAGTCATTTCCAAAAATGACTTTCGGTTTCATTGACATCTGCGTACAGACATTTTGGAGTAATAATAATAATTACTATTTAGTCTTCAGTGTCACATCATTCTTCAGAAACGTGACAGATCAGCATACTGGAATAATTTCTAAAGGGATCATGTGAAACTGAAGACTGGAGGAATGATGCTGAAAGTTCAGCTTTGCCATTAAAGGATTACATATTATTTTAAATAATTATATTATTTTAAATTGTAATACTATTTCACGATAATTCAACCAATAATTTCAAAGACCACCTGGAATCATTGGACAGAAAATGTATTAAGCGGTCGTACCATCCCCCCTCCCTCCACCCCCCTCGCGTTTATCATTTTACCCATTTACCCTTCATGCGCACACATTTAAAGCTCGTGACCCAGTCACATAAGTGCAAGTCGCCACGGTACAGAGAGAGAGTAAGTGCAATCGCACACATCTGAGTTTTGCCTACGCTATCTCACGACCAATTCGTACGAGTGATTAAAAAGTGGCTAATTCGTACTAATTCGTATGACCTCACTCGTGCGAATTCGTACGATTTGTCCAAACCCACGTGATGGGTAGGTTTAGGGGCAGGGTCAGGGGTAGGTCATTCGTACGAATTTATACGAATTGGCCAATTCGTAAAATATGCACGATTTAACAAAAAGTGAGGTTGTGCGAATTGTCACGAATAAGCTACCTCGTAAAATTCGTACGAATTCTGGTGAGATCGGGTTGGTTTTGCAGAAGCATGATTGTGCGTCCATGCTCTTCGAATGGGTGGAGTCAGGGCCAGCGTTGGAGGAAAGAAGGTAGAACCTTTTGAGTTTGTGTATTTTCAAAATCTGCCGACCGTATTGCAAATCCCATACCCTACCTTTAAGACGCATTTTATTCAATACTAACAGATCAGTCTGTATCAGCATGAGTAACAGTTCATACTAGTGTTTATGTATAGAGTGTACATCCATGTAAATTCATGTTTTAACTGCTGATCTATTAAGTTCCAAATATTTTTTGTTAATGTTGTATGAAGTTGTATCTATCTATATCTATATTTAATATTAATATCAAAGCACCATTATACATTTTCCCCCAGGAAAAAAGGAATACGATAGCCTTTCAATTAGAACTTAAATTAATTTACTCAGAATATGCTAGCATGGCAAGAAAAGGAAAGCAGCTTCTAACACTGTGTAATCATTTATCAAATCTGCAGTCATTTCAGCATATTTAGCATGCATTAATATAAATTAATGTTTCCCAGCAGTGTGTATGACGGGGCTGAGCAGTCTTTCCGTTTGTATAATGAAAATGGAAAAAAAAAACAGACCACATTATAGTTGTTTAGCATATTTCAAATTATGCAAATATTTTCTTTGGGATCTCTTAATTTGCATTTCTCTGTTTTAAATTGTTTACAAATCAACATGTTTGTCTCACAATGTACCAGATATCTTTGCCAGCTTGTTAGTTTTTGGGATGTTTATGCATTTATGATTTTGCTTATCATGAGCTGCAGTTACTGCATCTGTTGCCTTCTATATGTCACTTTATAGCCATCAGGAATAGACGTATTCATTCGTGGGATGATGACTTGATCATGCCCTCATTTGTCACTCATTATGAGCTTGAGTAGCTAGTACATCCGTTTAGTAAGAAATTTAAGATCAACTGTTGAACATTGTCCTACTACTATATATAGGCAGATTGAAGTAGTTTTAAGGTAGTGAAACATGCAGTTATAGTGACATGGGTGAGAGAGATGACATTCAGGCTCAATTTAAGCATTGTAATTTAAGCAAGTAATTACATCCTTCCTTTCTAGTAAAACCATTTAATATCCACTACTGAGAGAGTTGAGTTGAGAGTGATATAGATTTATTAACTATAATTTTCAATTAGCAGATATTAGCATGTTTATAGTTTTGTTATGGAGGCAACGTGTTCATTCGTCTCTTGGCTTATTATTTGTTTCAAGGAGAGCACTTAATGGTTGTTATACCTGAAAGCATTCCACTCAATATTTTACTTCAATACATTTATGCCAAAATTCATAATGTTTGAGACTTTTAGTTACATACGTAACTCAATACATTTATGGATATAACATTCTAGTTAAATTGGGGCTAAGAAAGTGTTTGTGAAATAAAAAGTTGTAGACTAAACCTCTAGCAGAATCAAAAAGGCAGTAAACAAATATTATCATCAGCTATATCTTTATAAAGTTTAAAAGGCCATTTATGAGCCTGTCAATTATGTTGCTCAAACTAATTTGAGTGATGCGGAAATGATTATATTTGTATTTATATTGCATATAAAACAAATGACATTTTACTAAATAGGACAACCAAACGTCCAATAAAACAACAGATAGCACTGATGGTAGTTGGTCATATTCCCACATGTCCAGTTTTAATGTTTGTTTGTTTGTTTGTTTGTTTGTTTTTTAGTAGCATTGACACTTTCCAAACGTATTCAAATTGTTATACTGAAGCATTTTCAGTTTTTTTACTGTAACAAACCGCACACAAGTCAGTTTGCTTAATACATAATAATTCCTTCTTGCATGGGACATACAAGACTACAAGTCTTTTATGATTCCCATATGCCCTGTGAAATCCAGCTGGTAATTAATGGACAACAGATACCTACAACTAGTTCACATGTCCTCATAAATAAAATCAGTTTGTGAAAAGTCAGGGATTTCATTACATCTCAGAGGATGCAGTGATACATATATTGTCATGACATCTTCAGACTGATAGTGTCCTTAAGAATGAAGAAATGTGTCAGGTAAAGAAACTGATAGATGGCAAGATACCAGGCATTCAGACAAGGCTGTTATATGTATATAAAATGTCTTTTTGCAAAGCTGTCACATAGGTAAGGGATGCACTTAGGCTTCATTCCAGTTTCCATCATTACTTAAATGCAAAACTAGAATTATAGCTTAAGGTGCCTGGATGGTGTACTAAGAATGAATGTAAATATATATATATATATATATATATATATATATATATAAAAAGAACTATAATGAATCTATGGGTACATATACACAACAACGATATGCTTAAACCAGAGGTGTTTTTGCTTTGAGTTTTCCGTGTACTGACGACACTATTGATAAAACGATCCCCATAGAAGAATCGGCAAAAACGACTAAACAGTGTATACAGCCCCTTAAGCTGGTATGCCAAAGTGAGCAATGGTGATTTTGCCACAATACTGGTGTACTGTATTTTAAAACATGCAAAACATGTTTGTACTTCCCCATAGCCAGCAAAGTGCATACTTATAATGCATGGCAGAAGAAAACAAATTAGGATGCAGCACTTCATTTTGTGGGTTTGGCATTTAGTTTAGCGCTTAGTTCCATCACTGCTCTCACACACCTGTCTGTAATTTTCAAGTGAGCCCAAGACATTGATTAACAGGTCCAGGTGTGTTTGATTAGAGTTGGATCTAAACTCTGAAGAAAGGGAAAATCTCCGTAGGCTAATCAACTCCCTCGGCTTGTGCAATATGCTTAAATAAATGATGTCTACTATTTATTATTCCACATATACACTGTAAAAAATATTGTTGATTTAACTTAAAAAATGAAGTAACCTGACTGCCTTAAAAATGTAAGTTCATTGAAATGGACAAACTGAGTTGAAGACAATAATGTGATTGATTAAATCATCAGAAACTTAAAATATTACGTTATCTGAACAACATAAGTTATTTAAGTTGATTTGACAAAATAAATAATGTTGTGATTACAAATCATGAGCATATCTTTTTTACAGTGTATGTTCTTTGATTTAAAAAGGAAGATGGCAGGTTTACAGTGCAATGCAGGTTTAACATTCACATTATTCTTTAATTATTATTATTTTTATTTAAAATAATTAACATGCTACTATCTACGAAAGCTTGATTTCATGCATCGCTGATTTCCAGTTTGCACTTACTTCCTCTTTTCACTGGGATAGTTCAACCAAAAATGATATTTGTCACCATTTATTCACCATGACATTCTGTCATAGACATTTATTTTGCCGTGAGTTATTCCTTTAAAATATTTGACCATATTCAAATACATTCTTCAGACCTTCCCTTACAATCAAAAATAAAAGTTCTGACGGAACAACTGACACCGTATGAAGGGCCGTCAGACTGTGAAATGTCTGTCTGTCACTTTGACAGGCTGTGAAAAGAAAGACTATGAGTGAGGTTTCCTGTGGCATAAAAGGCACCTGTATTGTCATCCACAGGCACATCAGGAGAGACCCTCACATGACTATTGTTCTCTGAAGCCTTTTGGAGTGCCTTTCGCCTCCTATCCAAGTTTTGCTGCACGTTGAAAGTGTTATTTTCAAGAATCTCGTTAAGCTGTGAAAATAGTATGCAGCTTTTTTCTTCAACATTCCCAGCTTGATATGTGCAATTTGAGACTTGTAAGTCAGCCAGAGTTTCTCGAAAGGTCATGAATGTTGATTTGATGCCTCGAACATATGTCAAGACGAACGGGGGGTTACAGTATCAGGTGTGAATTTTCTGAGCTATTTGTTACTAAAGCAGTAGCACAGCTCAAAACGAAACTCCAATAATGCCGTCACACTGTGCTACATGACTGATAATGAATGTCATTCCAAATAAGCCAATCATTCTTGGCTTCCGGGTTCCACTGCACCGGCAGCTCTGTAGAAAGTGATTTATCTCGCTTTGGCCACATTCTCTCTCTCTTTGCCCTGTGTTTCTGTTGCTGGGGGGCTTCAACTAGGCGACGTCTACCTCACACACACAAATCCACCCTGTCCTCTCAGGTTTTAGGTCTAGCCTCGGGTTGATAACTTCCCCGTTTGTCACACTGCCGGTTGCTTTGTGAACTCGAAGGGATTGGGGTCTTATCAGTGGCATGGCAGGGCCAGGGTATCAGCAGCCAACAAAGATTGAATACATCCATCTGACCGCTTCACTGCTCCAGATGATTAAATGGAACACTACCGGTCAGCGGATGAGGCTATGCGGATGCATTCGTGTCCCTCTGTAAACATTTATGACAACGTTTGTTTAATTGTTTATTCCACACATGATAAAATCTTGGTTGATAGTGGGAGAGTATATCCTGCTGCTGTGATTTTGACAGTGATACACCTCCAGGGCTCACTGTAGACACAAATCTCTCATTGGAGCTGAAGTAATATGTAAGTGGTGTAATCGGTTCATGGCCTGTAATCGCATCTCATCTCCTTTGAGGCACATACAGGTTTTAGGGACTGGTTTTAAGGCCTGTGTTTCAGAAATAAAACAATGAATTTTTTTTATTTCACCCCCCCCCCCCTCTCTCTCTCTCTCTCTCATTGGTAGAAGGGCTAGTTCACCCAAAAATTAATTAGTGAACATTCATTAAAGGTACATTATTTAAGAATTTTGTAATAAAATATCCAAAAAATCACTTGCACAGTGTAATATATCTCCTGAAGTTGTGTACTTACAATATTCGCAAAAGTCTCCAAAGATTTTTTTTTTATTATTATTATTTCAGAGATATTCCAATTTTAATAAGTGGCCATCCAGGAAGAAAAATGTTGCCTGTCAATGACGCAATATCCGCGCTATCCTCGGTTTCCATGATGTAAACATGACGACAGACATGGACAAACGCGTAGTGCGTAACGTTTAGCGGCACACAGTTCTTATTTCTTTCAAACATTAGACCATGTCGAGCAGACTTTGGGACAAACAAGGAGAACTAAAATAAGGATCAATATCAGCATGGCGTTTTTGAGATGCCGAGTGCTCCACGTCCGCAACTTACTTAGACTTGACAGAGCTTCACGAGTCATGACTTGATAGCTTTATTAGACTGAGTATGGTCAGTATGTTATTCTAATGTCAGTCCCTCCAGGATTTCACGATTTTTTTTTGTGATTTTTGCGATCAAAATGACTGATTTTGTGGTGGTAATTTCCAAAAATTTGTGAAAAAATTTGCGATTTATATATAACATTTACCATAATACGTAGTATTCAGTCCTTCCAGAAAAACGCGGAGTTTTTTTGTGATTGTTGCGGGCAAAAATTGATTGATTAGCCTGCTCGGCCCGTTTTCTTTAAAAATGCGATGGAATATGCGGGATATTTATGCAATTTTATGCGATGAAATTGCAGGAATTTGCAAAAATTGAGAGAACTTGCAAAAATTGCGGTTTGATGAAAAAGATTTCTCTTTTTCAGTGATTCCCCCAACATCCTGTTCTCACTAGGCTAATGTAAGAGTCATTTCTTATTACTTCCTTTGATAAGCAAGCATACTACATCATAGAAAGTGCTGGGAATATTTAATTTCTCATCTTGTTTTATTTCAGACTATAACGAGTGTAAATAAGGTGTGGCCCCTTTAAGAGCTGCGCGCTCCCTGTTGAACTCTCTGCAGTGTTATATGTGCGCCTCAAACGCCCCATGTGTGCGGGTAATTTCTGTTTGATGCTACTTCTTTTATCTTATGTTGTTTATTAAGTAACGATGTGACTGTAGAACGTGTGAGACAGTTATACGAGTTCGATTTGTGAGATGTCAATCGCCTCCGTGAGTCTGTCCGGCGTCGCGTAATTGCGTCACTTCATAACGTTCCCATGGAAACAGAGGGAAATGGCTGCTCTTGTGTGAAGCAAACGGAACATTTTTTAACTTTCTACTAAAATACACGTGACTTTTTTTTGCAACGAAAATGCGAGGATTATGAAATTATGCAAACCCCGCATATTTTGCAAGGAAATCGGCAATTTATGCGGCGAAAGTGCGGCGTATTTGAAAAAATGCGGCCCCCGCATAAATATGCGGACTTTGGCTGATTTTGCATTGAATTCAGCGATCGCATAATCGCGTTTTTCTGGAGGGACTGTAATGTTGATCTAGTTTACTTGAACTAACACGTAGAATAACATTATGGGCATGTATCATTCCTATTTTGCACGCGCACAAAGCATGTTTTTTAACATTTTTAAGCATGTTTTTTAACGCACGTCAGTAAACTAGGAAATGAACTTGCGCTCCCTGGGCGGGTTGGCGCAAAAAGGAGGCGTGTGTCGGCGCAAACAATTCCTAGTGCTATTTTGCAGTTCCAGAAAACAATTGCGCCAATGACCAGAAAAAACCTGGTCTAAAGTCAGTGGCGTGTTGCGCGTTGTTCATAATGCTATTTTAAGCGCGCCTGCTTGGCCATAATACAGAGAGTGAACAACGCGCATACACTGTAGATGATTCTCTCATCTACACAGATGCATTTTACTTTTTGCAAATGATACATTATTATAAGAAAAAATGTATAAACATGAGGGAAATCATTGTTGTGTCCATGATGATGGGAAAAATAGGCATACAACTTACACATTTACCCAAGTTAGTATATGCATGTTTAACCGAAGCTAATTTGGGTGGGTTTGTCCCATCCCCAATATCCCTTCTCTTTCTTTTATGGCCCTGATGAGAACATCGATCTCCTCGGCTGTGATCCGATTGTGAAGTGCGTCTGGTAAATGCGCCGTTAAAATAGAATTGCGCCATGGAACAAGCACACCTCGTTCATCACGCTCTTAAAGTAATGTGATATGATGCTCTTATTGGTTTATTTCCGTTATGTCCATTTATTTCCATTGTTTATGAATAATGAAGCTATTTCAAACCAACCCCTTTTAGATTTGCGCCAGGCGCAAGAGGCATTTATCCCGCCGGAAAAATAGCAACAGCGCCAGGATCCGCCCACAAAGTTACTTTTGACACTTGCGTTTTAGATCGTTAAAATAGGGCCCCATAACTTTCGACACATATTTAAATGCCTTTTAGTGTGATAGTGTAACGTTAGACCAAGTGAAGCAGCGCTGCGTTACCTCACAAGTTCAATTCGTCTAATAAACTGACTCTGATCTCCAGAATCCCGGACATTTCGGCCGATCTCGAAATCCCGGGCAGACTCATCATCACGGAGACTCACTAGTAGCCTAACCTTGTTGTTTAACTACTGCACTCTTTTACCAGTAGGCGTGGCCTCCTTGGGAAGCTAAGCAAGTGCATTCTGGGAGTTGTTGTCTTTCATCCACATAAGCCAAAAATACATATTCTGGCTTTTCTCAGTCTAGAAAGCTCCAAATTCAAAAATAATTTCACATTTCTTCTACGTAAATTACCCATTTTAAATACACATTCATCTTTACAGAGGTGAAGTATCCCTTTAAGTTAAAAGACTTACAAGCTCTGCTCGTGAGATCTATCTATATTACACCAAATACAAAACCGCACTCCCTTGTGAAGTCGTTTGGTTCTCGAAATAATCAAAATGCAAACAGACAGACAGACATATAGGGATTCCGAAGCTTCAAATGTTCGATGTTCATTACTACCGAAGCTTCAAAGCTCAAAAAAATGGTATTCGGACCAGCTCTAATTCACAACCGTGGCTCCTAACTCAATAGCATTAAGCATTTTATTAGAGAGGGGGCTTAGTGGCACTATTTTTGTCACACAGGGGTTTAAACTGCTGAGCTGTGCTTTATAAACTTTTCTAACTCATCCTGCCCCCCAGATCCAGAAGCACCCTCTTCAGGACCAAATGATGACATTTGCATTTGGCCCCCTACAGCTCTTATAAAGGGAGGACATCCCTGAGGCATAGAAGGCGTGCTCACTTCACAAGCCACTAAACAGAAATGATAGCAGAGCTGATGGGGACCAGAGCTCATCTGGCCAATCTAGGAACACTTCATCTCCCCAAACAGGCCTGTGACATTGGGCTGGTTTGGGCAAGGACTATGGAGATTTGTGACACTCTGAATAGAGTGGCTTTCATTCAGTGACAAAAACAGGACAAGAGTTGTTTCATACAGGCTTAGCTTAAGCCTTATCTTTGACAAAGGGACAGAAAGAAGAGTAGGAGGGAGGTGAATGTAAGACAGAGATTCTGTGTGTACCAAACATGGAAGGAAGGTATTGATGCAGTCGTAGGTTGATCAGTGCTTCTTTCATTACTGAAGATGGTGCTCGGTTAGCCAAAAACAATAGACCCTGTCCCCCTGGCTGTGTTAATCTCTGTAAACATAAGAGGCACAATTATATAGATCTATTCAAAGCATTCATTTCTACACCCCGCAACTCCTCCACTCCTCCATTCTGTATTATTGTTTAAAAAGATTGGAAAGATTAATATTGATTACAGACTGCAAATTCAAATAATGTGTCGTTGTACATTTAATAACAAATGCTAAAGTGTTGGTTTAATACAATTTCCTGGTTTATAACATTTGACAAATCAAGCAATATGTGCTGTAGTTCCAGGCTTCTGTGAATGAGGGATCCACCGGCGTGGTAGTGAACCTGACTGTGGACGACAGAGACGACCCAGCCACCGGAGCATGGAGAGCCATTTACTCCATCATCAATGGAGATCCCAACCAGAACTTTGAGATACAGACCAACCTGGACAACAATGAAGGAATGCTGTCTGTGGTAAAGGTGTGTTATGCCTCTTTGAGTCATGTGCTTGGTTCAATTTATTGATTGCATCACAATGGTGAAGACTTACGAAGGTCCCCTTCTTGGCTTGAACCTTTAAAGTTTAGGTTACCAATTCTTAATCACCCAGAATTTAACCACTTATCCAAAAGTGATTAAGGATTTCGATTGATATCGGAAACTTTGAAGGTTCAAGCCCAAGAAGGTGACCTTCATGAGCAACCCGGTCTCATCCCAAGACGTCATATAACTGATGTTTTTGGACGTCTTTTGACCATACGTCAATATTCTCCTTTTTAGGGCCCCCTTAAACGTCGGAAGATGAGGTTATGGGATCCTAACTCTACCCCAGACCTAAACCTAACCCTAAACCTAACCCTAAACCTAACTGACGTTAAAGGTAAAGCGTCAGTTGTATGACGGCCCGGGATCGCCATCTACCGACGTTTAAGGGGGCCCTAAAAAGGCGGATATTGACGTATGGTCAAAAGACGTCCCAAGACATCAGTTATATGACTTTTTGGGATGAGACTGTGTTATCAAGAGCCACTAATGTAGGATTTGTAACTAAACTGGAGAGATAAATTGGTAATTTTTGGGTAGGGATGTCCAATCTAAAGGGACACCTTCCGAAGGGGTGTGCCTTCTCTAACCTACGCTATCTCACGACCAATTTGTACGAATTCGTACGAGTGATTAAAAAGTGGCTAATTCATACGACCTCACTTGTACGAATTTTTACGATTTGTCCAAACCCACGTGATGGGTAGGTTTAGGGGCGGGGTCAGGGGTACGTCATTTGTACGAATTCATACGAATTGGCCAACTCGTAAAATATGTACGATTTCGCAAAAATCGTACTAATTCGTACGAGTGAGGTCGTACGAATTGTTACGAATTAGCCACCTCGGAAAATTCGTACGAATTCTCGTGAGATCGGGTTGTCTCTAACACACTTGCTTGTGAGTTTCTAATGTTGAGGACCTTTATTAGCTGGTTCTACTGGGTTTAATTAGGGTTGCAGCTAAACTCAGGATAGTGGGAGGGTATTTGGCATTTTTCTGTAGAGTTTAACACCAACTCAAAGAAAACGCACCTCAACCAGCTATTTAAGGTCTTCCGAATCACTAGAAATTTACAGCCTGCTGACTTGAGCTAAATTCTGCTGGAAAGTGACCCTCCAGAAGCAGGACTGGACGCCCCACTCTTGTACATGTTGTAAAAATGTGCTGCAAGTTGCAAGCATGTACTAATTGAAGTGTAATGATACAGAGTCATTTGCTTGGTATAGTTGCATGCTGGTTAGTTGATCACTCTCACATAATTCCATTTGTCTTTTTGTCTTTCGCAGCCTCTAGACTATGAAAGTGCAATGTTTCACACACTACTGATAAAAGTTGAAAACGAAGACCCTCTGGTTCCTGATGCTGTGTACGGCCACAGCTCTACAGCGACAGTTTACATTACAGTTATGGATGTGAATGAAGGACCGGTGTTCTTCCCAGATCCTCTGGTTGTCATCAGGAGAGAGAATATTCCCATAGGGAGCTTTGTGGCCATGCTGAACGCTACTGACCCAGACTACCTACAAAGCCAAAGCATAAGGTTGGTGCTGATATCATAATTATGACTATGACCCTGTCCCAAATGTCATTCCCTGTCTTTGTTCCTTCAAGTCCACACTTTTGTGTTGTAATGCTGCATAAACTGTATAGCCATCAACTGTGATGTGTAGCAAAAGGCTGTTGAACGAGCCAGCGCAGTCTCATCCCAAGACGTCCTATAACTGACATCTTGGGACGTCTTGTGACCATACGTCAACATCCGCCTTTTTAGGGTACCCTTAAACGTCGGTAAGATGACGTTATCGGATCCTAACCCTACCCCAGACCTAAACCTACCCCTAAACTTACCCCGTCACCTAACCGACGTTAAAGGTAAAGCGTCAGTTGTATGACGGCCCAGGATCGTCATTTCACCGACTTTAAGGGTACCCTAAAAAGGCGGATGTTGTCGTATGGTCAAGAGACTGTGTTAAAGGAGCATCATTGGCACAAAAGGGAAGCTCATGAGCACATTTCTGATTGATATAATTACATATGGGAACAAGTACACCATTTCCAGAGCCAATATTGACAAAAAATGTTTCGTTTATGTTACTCTGTTTGTGCTTGACATGGGAAGAATAACTTTTATGAACTCTGAAACCAATTTCACAGACCCATGCCACTTAGACATGTCTCGGTGTGGTTATTTTTGTCCTACTGTTCTCTGTCCTTATTTCAGTATATTCGCTGTGTTCTCAGAGAAATATTTGACACAATCACATGGCCTTGCACAAGACAGTTTGACCATCTGGGCAGGCATTCATCTTGCAGCCCAACTACATTATTGACTAAGCACTTGGAGCTGCTACCTCTCAGAGTCTTGACAGATCATTACTTTAATATAGCTTTTTAATTTAGCTTGAAACCTCATTACCTTCTCAAAGCATCGACTAATATTTTATTCCGGTGTTATGGCTCTTATCTAGTATGGTTGGTCAATTGCCTCTAATCTCAATCTCTTAGAGGATGTACATATGGTTTGTGTTGTCTGTTAGCCTGTGTATTTACAGGATGAGGATTTTAAAATAGTAAATGGACTGCACTTATATAGCGCTTTCACAGACTCTATGGCCACCAAAGCGTTTTACATTTGCCACACATTCACCCATTCATACACCAACGGCAGGAGCAGCTGGGGTTAGGTGTCTTGCTCACGGACACCTCGACACTTGGTCAGGTGGAACCGGGGACTGATCCACCAACCTTCTGGTTTGTAGACAACCTACATGAACCACTGAGCCACTGCCGCCCTTATAGTGTCTTATTTAGCAATAAGATAATAATATTTGGCTATGCAAGGTTGTAGCACATGTTATAAAATCAAATGGTAGCTGAAGTGAAGTGCCTGTTTGAACTTGTTTTTTTCAGTCTTTCTCTATTCCTACCTTGTTCATTCCCTCAACCTTTTTGCTGTGGATGTGGTGTACACATTTGCATTTGTAAAGTGATCTCAGTGTAAGCTGTGCCACGCTTGTTCAGATCAGGAGAATTTAAACAAACTCCTGTGATTCACCGTGTCTGTCGAGCATCTATGAAACTCTCAGAATGAAACTCTGTGCGATCGTGTGCTCTGCCATTATTACCACTCTGTCCTGCTAGTTAGAGCGAGCCCTCCTCATCACACCATATAAGCTCTCTCCCTTCTCTTTTTCATTCTGTCCTCTCCTCATTCTTCGTCTCTTCTATATCTGTCCTCTCACTGCTTGCCTCACCTCTTTTGATCTCCTTTTCCCAGTAAAAGGCTCTTTGAAGTACCATAGCTTTCACCTGAGGCTATAAGTGGCAGAACTAGAAAAAAAAAGAACACACTGCAGGAAAATGAAGAGGAAGGACAGAGGGAAAGCTTTAGAGGAGTCGACAGAGGGGAAGGCATGTGCAAAAGTTTCTTTTTATGTATTATGTATGTTAGTTTAAACAATCAGGTCCAAAAATCTGAGGCTTTGTTCTCTAAAATTCATACTAATTGTTTAAACACACATCTGTGTGTGTGTGTGTGTGTGTCTGTCTGCCTATACATCCATCCATCCATCCATCCATCATATAATTCTTTCATGTCTATATTTTCATCAATCTATAATTGTTTATGTTGGCCCATTGTATGGCCCCATTGGCCCATAGCTAGGACAACGAGTACAACAGAAAGTGAAACCCCACTAATCTATCTGTCTACCTGTGTCTCATGGCAGCCCATTCTCACCCCCAAGGCGTCACTTAACTGACGCCTTGGGAAGCATTTGGACATGCTTCAATATCTGACGCTTTAGGCGCCCTTTAGCGTCAGTTAGATGACGCCCTAGGATCGCGTGTACCCTACCCCCACCCCACACCTAAACCTAACCGCGTCCTCTACAGACGCTTTCCTTTGGCGTCAGTTAGATGACGCCGTAGGATCGCGTCATGTAAGTGACGCTAAAGGGCGCCTAAAACGTCAAATATTGAAGCATGGTCAAAGGTCGTCGCCTTGGGGTGAGAATGCGTTGCTCATGGTAGTAAGGACTGCATTGTAAAAAAAGATATGCAACGAGGCTCCCTTGATAAAAGAAGAGCATAAAAATTGTAGCCTGACTTCATCATACTCATATTCTAGTCAGAATGTGAGTCTGATACTGCTCCATTGGGCTTTGATTATGAGGCGTCTTAACCGAACCAGGAAAAAAAAAACACACACAAACTCTGCACTCAATTGGATAGACCTACAACCAATCAGAGCAACGCAGTGTTTTTATTTATTTATTTATTTATTTTTCATGAGCTACGCACAGTTATCAACAGAACTCAACTGCACACACACTGGTAGTAGTAGTAAAATAATGAGTGTTGCTTCTTTTACTTGGTCCTTCATGAGTGCAACCAAAGGAGAAACCACAACGACCACAGGGTGTTCATTAATTGCGTCCCATCTTCTTAGCGACCATCAGAGCCAGCTGATAAACTTTTGGCGAATCCAGTAGGAAGGACGACAAACACATCTTTCCAAACGACAAATGCCTTGATCGCGGTTCTCTGTTCGTAAAATGAATACGGTGTCGATTTCTTTTACAACAGACGATCTCAATTCTCCAGCTGCAGTCATATTTGAGGGAAATTAGTTCAACCCAAGATCTCTTAGATAAAGTGATGATTATGTGAATGCTGATCATCTGTCCATCATCGTATAAAGCCCGCCCTTGCAATTTGATTGGCCCGACTAATTCTGAACCTATCATAATTACTCCTCAATGGATCGAGTCCAGACCAAACTTCCCGACCAAAAAATGTTGTGGGCGGGGTTCGGGCTGGCATCCAGGCTATAAAAAATTGAGGAACGACTGCAGAATTAGTAGACTTATCAAGAACGACAGATAGTGGAATTGATATTGTGAGCAACATGATTATTATAGTCATTATATAGATTTCTGATTTGAGCCCGGAGTAATGTGTGCTTTGCTGTGCACATTGCTGTCAAAGGATGGAGTTTAAAAGCAACTCTGATGTATTTTTCTTATTGGGTTATATTCTAAAAAACATAAAAATAGAGGAAAAAATAACCGTTATTAGGTCTTGTTTGGTGTTGGATATTTTTTTTTTTTCTTTTTAATGTATACTCTAATTTTGTTGAATAGCGTACTTTATTGAACTGACAGAATTGTCATAAATTTTTTTCATACAAACATATTGTTGTCTAGATTTATCATAAAAAGCTTGTACAGAAACCATAATTCACAAGGACGCTTTTCACGTTCTGCCAGTTTTATCTCCCTATTGATGAAAGATAAAAGGAAAATGCTGTAGAGTGATTCAGTTGAATTATTTATTAAAGATATAGTTTGTTTGTTTGTTTGCTATTTATCGATGCAATCTGATGAATTACAGAACATTTCCCTGTTCTAAGAAGAGTCTGATTGTTTAGGCTCTAGCAGCGATCCATACATTTAGCTTGAAATAAAAAAATGCCATACTTCGAATCAATATGTTTTCAATGCCACCAATGTTGCAGACATGTTTGAAGCTCTCATTTGAACATCAGTCTTTATCTGAAGTACCTCGGAGTGCTTCTCTAAATTAGTAATTCAGAGGAGCATGTCAGACATGGTTAAGATTTTGGGCTCTCTGATGTGTTTGCTCAAAGGTTTTACAGAGTTTTCTTCCATCCCCGTCCGTTTATTTAGCTCTGTCAGGCTTGTCAGGATAAGGTGAGCTGTGCATCATTGCTAGCCTGAGGGAAATCACAAACACAGACACTATTAGAATTATGGGAAGGCTCGTTGGGTGCAAGCTCCCTCACCGCCAAAGGTCATTAGGAGTGATGCTGAGAATTACACCATAGCTACAATTTGTTAAATAGGTGCAATTCTATTTACATTAGCTCATAGAAGTTCTGTTATTTGCACAGTTTTTGTACTTCTGCCACAAGCAATGCCAGTACTCAATGGAACCCACAATTCAGTTCACAATTCGTATCTGAACACGGTCATATTGTCCACAAAGGGAGGCTGAAGCCTGCTGCAGCGGTCACTCTACTTCTGAGTACCATCCACATCCAAAATACCAAAATGTAGCCCTTTCCCCAAGATCAGTGCATAAATCCCAGTCCAACTCTTCTTCAAAGCTGTCTTTGAATTCATCTCGCTCCAAAAAAAAGTGTTCAGAACAGCTCTGTATACATAATTCAAAATTTTGTTCCTCCCTTTGGCTGTGCTACAGTTTAAAGCTCTGAGAAAAGGAAGCGAGAGACAAGGAGAAGATGGCTGGAGCTTAATGTGTAGGGAATTTTCTCACATCATTTGCCGCCAAGATCAAGAGTGAACATTTCAGAGGACACTTATTATTTAGACATTCTAAAGCGACCAGGAATTTGCCATGTTGTGGTAGATGTTATATTGCTTTTTCAATGTAAAAGTTTTTTTTTATTTTATTTTTTCTATTTGATAGAATATAACTTTATTTTTGGGTTTTTTTAATACACTACCTGTCAAGTTTCAAATCACTCACTTTTCCAGTTAATACCTTAGATTACTTCGAAATTAAAAATCACAATTAATTATCAATCGCTGTGCTATGAAACAAAAAAATTACAAATGCATAACATCAAGCCTAAATTTGTCTGTTGTAATTTTTTTTATACGCTGCAAACAGCATTTCATTTTGATATTAACTTATTGTGAATTAACTTCCCAACCAGAGTTTAAAAAAAAAAAATCTTTACCAGCTCCAGCATTTTTTTAAATAATTTTCATAAAACTTTCATCGCCCCCAGAATTTTTCTCGAAGATACATCCTGATCGGATTCAGACCGAGGATCAAAACATAGATGGAGTAGATTGTGTCCATCAAAGTCCCCAAAGGTTCACAGTTGTTAACCTTCCTTGAATTTTCATTCGGTAACAAGTTTTGATTTATATGTTATTTTACATGTGCATAAGCTATGGTTCTATTGCTTGCTTCTGCTGCTTCTTCACCTTTTTTTTTTGATCCGGAGATTGTGTATTCTTTTAGAAGATGTGTAATAGCGCCCCCTACCATATAATGGTGTTTACAGAAAAAAAAAATACCGAAAATTCTGTCAATGGCAGGGAAAGAGTTAATAAGAGAGAAGTGTTCCACGGCTGACTTAATTAAGATATGCTTTATGCTTTTATAACAAATATATTTAACTTGATAAAATTCCTCATCTTACAGTAGTATCAAATATCTGTCCATGTTTTAAAGCAGATTTGACCTATTTGTGTGCATTTATTGCTCCTTATGTGCGTTAGAGTCTTTGTAAGATGAAAAAAAAAAGTTAATAGATGCATCTTTGTCAGAAGTGAAAGCTGTTCAGTGATTCCATTGTTTTGAACACAGCTGGAGTCTATGGAGACGCCGTATCATCTGTGCTGTTCTTGTGAAACAATATCACACCTGCGTTACCACATGCGTGATATTTAACAAATGCTCATTTATATATCACAGCCAATATGCTGGGTGATATTTAAAGTTGATTCATAAAATTTCTCCTTTTGTTTATCAATGTTAAGTTGTTACTGACATTGTTGTTCATATTGTGTATTAAGCATCTGCTGGTGCAGTCTGGAAAGGTTGTAGTGATAGTGACAGTTAATGAGATGCAGAACATGCTGGAATATGTTGCTCTCCAGACAGGTTCTGACCAAACTACTTTCTCGTTTGTGGGTTCTGTTTCCTGTGCACCCACCCTTCTCTCATTAGTATGTGTTGGAACTGCAGTACTCAGCAAGGGCTGAAAGATGACAGACCGTGTCTAGATGACAGGCCAGTTTTCCTCTCATTAAAGCAGAAGATCTCAACCTCCATCACTCCAAGGTCTATTGTCAAAGGTCACCCTACACAGGCTATTATTTTTTATTTATGCACTTTCTTATTTTCCTTTTTAGAACTACAATGGGGCCAAAAAGTATTTAGTCAGCCACTGATTGTCCAAATTCTCCTACTTAGAATAATGAGAGAGGTCTGTAATTTTCATCATAGGTACACTTCTTCAACTATGAGAGACAAAATGAGAAAAAAAAAATCCAGGAAATCACATTTTTAAAGAATTTATTTGTAAATTATGGTGGAAAATAAATATTTGGTCACCCACAAACAAGCAAGATTCCTGCCTCTCACAGACTGTAACTTCTTCTTTAAGAAGCTCTTCTGTCCTCCACTTGGTACCTCACATCAAAGACATCTGTCCAAAGCCTCAAACAGTCACACTCCAAACTCAACCATGGCCAAGACCAAAGAGCTGTCGATGGAGACCAGGAAGAAACCTGTAGTCCTGCACCAGGCCGGGAAGAGTGAATCTACAATAGGCAAGCAGCTTGGTGTGAAAAAATCAACTGTGGCAGCAATTGTAAGAAGATGGAAGACATACAAATACAAGACCACTGATAATCTCCCTCGATCTGGGGCTCCACACAAGATCTCATCCCGTGAGGTCAAAATGATCATGATAATTGTGTGCAAAAATCCCAGAACTACACGGAGGGACCTGATAAATGACCTGCAGAGAGCTGGGACCAAGTAACAAAGGCTACCATAAGTAACACACTACACCGAGAGGGACTCAAATACTGCAGTGCCAGGCGTGTCCCCCTGCTTAAGCCAGTACATGTACAGGCCCGTCTGAAGTTTGCCAGAGAGTATATGGATGATCCAGAAGAGGATTGGGAGAATATCATGTGGTCAGATGAAACCAAAATAGAACTTTTTGGTAAAAACTCAACTCGTCGTGTTTGGAGGAAGAAGAATCCAGAGTTGCATCCCAAGAACGCCTCTGTCATTGCCAACAAAGGTTATGTTACAAATTATTGAGTTGAACTTTTGTTATTGACCAAATACTTGTTTTCCACCATAATTTACAAATAAATTATTTAAAAATCCTACAATGTGATTCCCTGGATTTTTTTCTTTTCTTTTTGTCTCTCATAGTTGACGTGTACCTATGATTAAAATTACAGACCTCTCTCATTATTCTAATTTGAATACCTTGCACAATCAGTGGCTGACTAAATACTTTTTGGCCCCACTGTATAAACTAAAATAATTGGGATTAATCTTAAAAATGCCAAACCTTTTTAACTGAAATTAGATGTATAAAGTAAAATAATTGGGATTAATCTTAAAAATATTGTTATTGTAATCATGTTAATGCATGATTCTTTTTTTAAAGACAAAATTAGTTGTTTATATGTGGAATTTGTTATCCTGGGCATTCACTGTAAACTCAATACTCGTTTTGCTTAGCTAACAATTATGGCAGGACAAATAACAAATTTGTCAATTTAGTGTGCCAAGGTTCTTAGAGTTCTTGAGTTTTCTCCAGATATGTCCGTTTTCATGTGGAACTACATGGTTAGTTACCATTTTTAATTAATTATTTTAATATGACATTAATATTTCAAATGATTTTAAGACATTTTGCTGTCCTATAGTTTGTGTAAATGTATTTGGGTTTTACATGGCATTGCAGTGACACAGAAACATATTTATATGCAAAAAGCTTTCAGAATTGCGCTTGACTTTTCCTGAAGTACATTATGTGGGTTTGTATAGATAGTACATTAATTGTCTCTTTGTGTATATGTGGGCGAACCATTAATTAATCACCAGTTTTAAATGAACTCTTTTGCAGAGTTAAGTTTAAGTTTGCTGTAATTTCTAAGCGTTGATTAATCACCGGTAATTGTAAATGTGCGCATTGTGTTTATTTGAAGGTCTCTCTGTCCCTATTCAACAATGCAATACTGTAGTTTGGCGGTCTGTTTTAATTAACAACACTGCAGCCTTCGCATCTTGGGAAACTAGTACCGACCACAGTGACCCCTTATTTTATTCTTGAGTTCCTGGAACTAAAAAAAATATAAATAAAACAAGCATGTGGCATTCGAATTCGCTTCGTGTCAGGTCTCACTTACTCTGCAGTGGTTGCATAAAAGAATAACTGCACTCTGACAAACTGAATTAATCGTGATTAATCGTAAGACTCCTGGCCTCTGTGACTCCTTTCATTACAGAGTTAACCATTTCAGCTCACTGAATCAAGATACGGATGGTTTTCCTCATTAGTTCCACAGTGTGAGCTATAATTCCAAGCATGTTTCTTATCTTATTTACTCGTACAGGGCCAGGCAATGTTCTCACCGTCGTTGTTTACACATTATTGCATGCTGATACGTTAAATAACAATTATCAATTGTTAGATCATATAAAAAAACTAATTAAACACCATGTTACTCGGTTTTGAAAGAAGTCTCTTCTTACAAAGGCTGCATTTATTTGATAAAAAATATATCAAAACAATAATGTTTTAATTAAAACAATGACTTTTTTCTTGGGTTCTTAATCAGAAGTTCAAAATAACTGCTTTTATTTGAAATAGAAATCTGTAGTAACATTATAAAAAAATGTCTTTACTGACACTTTAAAATAATTGTAATGACTGACCATAAACATTTGAATATACTGTACACATATCAGGTGCAGAATACAGTATGTTATTTCAGCCAATAGAATGACTTTGGGGGTCCAAGAGGAATAGGATTCTGGGAGGGAAAGAAACTTGCACGACCCTGATTGGGTGCCACAGGATGCCATTTGGCTCATTTTCATGTAAATTCATAAAAATATAGGCCTGTCCTACGGAAATAGATTGCAACATTGTGTCTGATCTCTATTTCCTCTTGACATTAATAATGAGCAAGGTAGAATTAGTCTGGGAAACAGTTGTGAGAGACAGCCATTATGTGGTTAAATAATTAAAACTATCCAAAAGGTGCCAACAGGAAAGATTGTGAGTGGCAAGGCCTCTCTGAAGCATGGATAAATTGCTTTTCTCTGACTTAATTACAGGGTTATGATTTTCAACCGATGCAAAGAGCTGCTTTTTGTGTCTTATTATGATAATAAATTAGATTTTATGTATTGCATTGCTGAGGCATGATAATTTATGCAAATGAAGCTGGAGTAGTGGTTTCTGTTAGCTCAGTTATGCGGTTTAGTTCTTAGGCGGTGAGCTCTTGCAACAAAAAAAAAAAATGTGTGAAAGAGATAGACGATGGGTCTATAAGTGTGTGTGGTGTGTCTGCATGCTTGACTGGTGATACCACACCAAGAGCTTTGATGATTCTCACAGTCTTTGCTTAAGCTTACAGTAATCAAGTGAACGTTCGTCTGAACACATGCTCTCTAGAATCCATAGTGGCTGAATAAACTTTGCACAGCTTGGCACATCTTTGCTCATGGGAGTCTCCATTTGAAACGCCATTGTTCTAAGAGGTCCAATCATTGCGTCATGTCAAGCTAAATTGCCTCCTCCTTACCAATGGGTTCTCAGGCAGGTTCCAGATACTGTATGTTAATATATCAAACTGAAATTATGATTTTATAACAATCATATTAAATGGGATAAATTCACACAATATACAATTTGTATTTCTTATAATATTATTAGTCTGCCTGGTCTTTATTTTATGGTAACACTATTTAATAGCTAACATGAAATAACAACATGCTATAGCAAAACTTTTACATGATTTATCAATCTTGGCTAATGGATTTCTTTATACTACTTTTTGTCTATCACATCAGTCGTTCAACATGTTTATATGCACCCCCATATAGTGATAAACAATCAGCATATTAAAATAACCTGATTTAGCAGTTTAAAAGTAAATCAAAAACCTGACAATGCAAGTCGTTAACAGCATTTATTAGACTTTTAGATAGATAGATAGATGGATGGATGGATGGATGGATAGATAGATGGATGGATGGACAGACAGACATTTGGCAGTATTTTACTTCAATGCTTTTTTTTAGTTTTGTTTTGTGTTTTGTAGTATAAATGTAGTTTAATTACTTTAAAATATGAGTAACTAATAACTTGCTTGACAACTTACTAATTACTAATAACTTACTTGACAGCACCGTTTCCGCAGTAGCTTGGAGAGTGTATGTGTATATTTGTATACTGAACCTGTGAAGGCTGTCAGAGGGTTAAGCAATGGAGTGAGATGAATGGATGGCGAGCGGCACTGTGAACTTTAACAAGGAGTTAATGGACAGGCTGGCAGAACGGACTGCACCCACAGAAGGGGTCTGATTCCCTCTGAGTCTGACCATGGCTGATTGATGGGCCGTCTCCCCCTGTTTATATTTCCCTGCCTCCCTGTCACATTTATTTCCTTTGTACAGCTCTTTCTGCCAATATGGAACTGAAATATCTGCAGGGGTGACAACTGCAATTTGTCCCAGACATGAGGGCGAAAGGGAGAGTTTATGGCGCAGCTGTTTTCGTCAACCTCTGCATCTTTGTGCACGGATCTGATCTGGGTTCTGGTGGATGGACATTGGGAGTTAAGCCATGTGACTGAATCCCACCGAGAGATTAACTTAGAACGAGAATGATGCTGAGTTTGGGAAAAGTGATTTTTGCTCTGAAAGTGGTCCAAAGCAGTTCCAAACGACACTGCCATTGAATTACAATGGCTAAAAGTAATATCCTAATGGGTGCATCCATCCTATTTTACAAACACAGAGCAGTCAGAGCATTAGTATAAGTGTGCCACTTGCTTGTCTCTGCAGATATGCGTTTACTGATAAAGAGGTCTGTTTTTTGGGGGGCATAGCATGCAATAAAACTCAAAACAGAACATTAAAAATTAAAGCACCTGTTAAAGAGGACCTAATATGCTTATTTTTTTTACATTTTCAACTTTATTCAGTGTGTTGCAGTTTTAGCATGAAAAAGTTATTCTCTATATCAGCAGTGTTGGGAAAGTTCACTTTCTACACGAACTAGTTAAAAGTTCAGTAAATTATTAGCACAACAATAGAATTTTGTATGAACTCCAAAATTTTGTACTGCAACAATATCTACGGTACACATACATTATTGGGTGGCTGGTAATTTTTTTTTCCAATGCTTTGCCACTGATTTTATATATATATATATATATATATATACAGTATATGCCTTGCCTATTTGGCCGACTGACTGATTAACATCTACTAACACTTTATTTTGATGCTCCCCCCAACAAACAGTCTTATGACTATAAGTAGCTTTGCATCCACATGTCAACTAGTCTACTTAGCTGAACTGTCTACTAAAAGTCTACTAACTATGGAAGTGTGTTTCCACCAAAATAATTGCGACTTTTTATCTTACATTTCTGGCTCGTAATTACGAGCTTAAATCTCTCGGTTACACTTTATTTCGATAGTCAGTTTAGACGTTACTATTATAAGTAACTTTTCAACTACATGTCAACTAACTGTCATTAGAGTATTAGTATATTATAGTAGACTGTTAGGTTATGGTTAGGTGTTAGGCTTTGGGTTAGGAGAATAAGTTTACTTGTAGTCACCAAGTTACTTATAGTCAGTTGAATGTCTGTTGGGGGACCAACAAAATAAAGTGTTAGCAGATATTAAGCAGACAGTCCACTAAAACTCTAATGACAGTTAGTTGACATGTAGTTGAAAAGTTACTTAGTAGAATGTCTAAAGTGGACTATCGAAATAAAGTGTTACCAATCTCTCAATTCTGACTTTTTTTCTCAAAATTGCTTTATAGCAATAGCGATCGATTGCGGGTTTATTTCTTGCAGTGTGCCGTCGAAATAGTGTAACTGATAATTTTATTTTATTTATAGTTTTTTTTTTTTCTAAACTAATTTATTTATGCAATTGACGCTACTGGCACAGGTGTTTCACACATAAAAAAATACACCTTTTGTTATTTGCATCTGCAGAAATTGTATATCAAGCCACAAGCCAATGTGTGATGCAGCATAGATTTGTCCTCACGTAGATTCTTTCCGTGAGCACAAACAGGGATAAAAGGATCAGAATTTATGTACAGAGAGTCCAGAACGGCCCTCCTGCAGCAGAGAAGCCCCTGTTCTCTAGTAGAAGGTAATGTGGAGAAAAGCCCCTCTGGCCTCCGCCCCCTCGCAGTGATACAGGAGTATAAATATGCACCGCACCCCAGGCCCTCTCCAGGCCTGATACATCATGAAAGGGTGTAAGGAGTAAAAGGTGTCTCAAGGAGTGCCATTTCTTACATTTTAGATTGGGTGAAGAATATCTTTTTCTTCTTCTTTGGTTGGAGGTGGAGGTTTAAGGCTACTTCTCTACAATGCCCTAACCCTGCTGAAGTGAGCTTGTGTGTATTTGTGAGCAGTTGCTATTTTACGATTGTGGGTGAAATACAGGTTTTATTTAAACCAAATATGCAAACATTTTATATATGAATTTACATAGATGTTTTTAGAAGAAATATCTAGTAAGAATATGACCGTTTCATATAATATTCTTTCGATTTTTCTAATATTGTTCATTGTTAAATTGTAAATTTAATTTTTCTGTCATTGTTTATATTTGCAGTGTTTAATTTTCCTCTTTATGGATTTTTCAACAATATGTTTTAATTAAAATCATTCAATTATTGCAGGGCTTTTTAGTCAACCGAATTACTTTGATGTAAAATCTCAATTTTAAGTATACCCTTGAGATTCACTTGAAAATGAAAACTCCCTTGATTTAGTTTGGAACTAAAATGTATTTTTGTCTATTCGAAATGACACGCATGTCAATTATTTAGATTAAAACTAAAATGAGCATGACAAGAAATATCTACTAAAATGAAAGACTATTTAACTAAAGAAAATATTACTAAAACAAATGAAAGGTTTGGAACAACATGAGGCTAAGTTAATCGAATCTATCATTTCAATATTTCAATAATTTAACAACACATTTGCATGTTTCACGGTTCTCTGATGTCAGTTAATGATCAAAACATGAAGATAAACAAATATAATATTTAATATTTGTAGTAAGTGTTGTACTTGTATTTATTTATTTGAATTTTACATTTTTATGATTTAACTAATGATCTTTTCATAAAGTCAAACTCCCTGCAGTTTCCTCACGAATCCTCAGGGATTTGTGAACCCCAGTTTGAGAAACATTGAATTAATGTTATGATGAGCATTTTCCATCTCATATTTGATATATAAACTCGGCCTGTTTACGCTTGCTCACTTCGTGCAATTTTATTGATCAGATAGTGATCTAATTTGTTTAAAACATTTAACACGGGATGCTTTGAACAGTCTGAGAACATTGTGAAATAACTTTTTCATAACTTAATAAGAACATTAGCTAAATGCTCTTAGAACATATTGTTAGATGGGATGCTGGCAAATATTTTTCTTGAATAATTTCCTTTGTGAGGAAATACTTTGCTCAAGGACGAGGATTTTGTGATATCCTTCCTAGTTTTTTTTTTTTTTTTTCATTTGTGTCATAGTGTGATAATGTGTGGAAATAAAAAACACCTACATCAGCCGAAGCTTTGATTACTTGTGAAAGGTCTTTGACAGCTTATTTGTGGTCATTAGCACGTATCGTTATAGATAACATGTTAATTTGCATAATGTGTTTTTAATGGCACGCTAATGACATTGAGAGGAGGCTAATTGAGTGAAGCACTGTGTGTGTATCAGAAGAAAAAAATAGTTTTCTTACAATGTAATACTTAGGTGTCTAGGCCACACCCCCTAACAAACTTTCAGACTGTCTGATTAATGGTAGTGTAAAAGGTCTTAAATAGATTCCTGGAATGAAATATCCATTTGTTTTGTGTCAATATGAATTGCCAGTTCATGCAAGTCGCTCAGAGTGTGCTGTCGAAAAGAAATGAAAGGTTGTCAGAGCCGTGATGCTGCACAGCTGACGGCACCAAAAAAAGTAAATGGCCTTGACTTACTTTCTGTGGGTTTGCATGTTTTTATATGTATTGAGATATATATATAAAGAAAATGTCTTACCATTCTGATATTTGCACTTGGTGTAAAAAGCTGCTCCCTTATCCAGCGGCTCAAAGCTATTGACTGCATGTTCAGCCTTTGTGACACACTCAAGGCCAGAAAAAAAAAATGTCTCTAACATAATGCCAGTTGATTTTACGGAGAATTACAAACTATCTACTTGCGCATCAGAGTCAGGATGTAAGATATTTGTACCCAGAGCAGCGTGATGGTAATCTCATGCTAGCTTGTTTCTGGGAGCTTGAATCAGAGAACATTTCCCTGAGATGTGCTGTGATGGAATGTTATGATAGAATTGCTTTATGAAAGTATACAGTGCTTTTTGCTGTCAGAAGGGAATAGAAGGGGGCACAAGGAGCAAAAAAATAAAGAAAATAAAAGAAGCTTACTTTTTTTGATTTCACCTGGTCTCAAAATATATGACAATAAAAAAAAAAAATAAAAAAAAACATGTTTGTACATAAATTGTTTGTTATAAATATATTGCTGCTGTGGGAGAACGTTCTATTTAGTAAAGAATCCTGAAACAAAACAGATAGTTTAAACTATTGAAATATTGCACAATATTACTGTTTTTATTTTATATGATTGTATATATATATATATATATATATATATATTATATATTTCCAAAACAAATACAGACTGTAGTGTACAGGTAAAAATTTAATTTTATTATTTTTTTTATTCATAAATAAAAACTCACAAAAACATGTTATTAAAGAAAGAAGAATCATAAACAATATACATTCACTTATAAAATATGCTTGCTATGTGTCTTTATTCCCCTGTTCTGTTTTTGCTTTAGTGTGCAACTCTTTGTTGGTTGTGTGACGGTTTGTGTACTTTTGGGAAAGGTATCCGAGTCAACTTCTGTTTTGATCTGTAGTCTCCATGGGTTTCCTGAAAGCAGTAAAGCCAAATAACATGGCAATTTATTTCAAGTCTGTAAATCTGTGACTCAATCATCAAATTTCAGCACTACAGCAATTATTTTATCCAATAGTACATACGCACATGCTTAGTTGTTCTGGGGGTCACGGCTGAGATATCATCACATGGTTAACCAATTACAAGACTGCTCATTACTCTTAGAGGTGGTGTTGTAGGTCATTTATCCCTCCTACATGTTTCAGGCTCTCTTTTTGCTCCATTTCTTCTTATTTCACTTTTAGCTACCTTTCAGATAACCCGTCGACACTCTGTAGTCCTAATGCTTGAGGTCATGTTGCTTAAAGATGAACTGAACTGAAAAATATTGACGTTGAAAACGTGTTGTTTATGACAATTAAAAGTAAATTACACTAAACATTTTTTTAAAATATATATTAATATAGCTTTTTTAAGCAAGCAAAATTGCGCTTGTTAGCGCTGGCAGTTCCGATGACGTCACTGGCATGGTAGGACCCGCCGAGCGCCATAGACAACAGCTGTAGGTCCTGTATGAAAATGAGCGCTTTTAACGGCATGGATTACGCATTTGAGCCCGCGAGGGACAGGCCGGTAGTGTCTAACTACGACCACATGGAGGACGATCAGTTTCAGGCTTCACTTGCAGTACAGGATCGTTTGGGGGAAAGTGACTGTGGGCGCGAGCGCTGTGGAGCATAGACACTGCACGGAGACGATCTGTTGCAGAGAGGTAAACATGGACATTTATTGATAGGCGAAAAATGCATCACCATGCACCGTTCATTTCGGATGCTGTTCGGTGAGAGAAACGTGTTGAAGGAGGCTATGCTGTCTCTAATGGATGTCCGAGCTGAGACGCTGGACCACCCCATAAGTAGCAGGGTATTTTACGAATAGGTGACGGCTGGGCTAACTTGTTACACTTTTCTCTCAGATTGTTTAGATTAACAGCGTACTGGCAGTTCACTCTATGGGCGAGGGTGCATTTAGGAAGGAGAAAATCCCATCCTTTACAGTGAACTATACATCAGGGATCTTTTCCCCCTCACCCGAATATCAAGGATTCGAGTAACGTTAACGTGATGCATTGAACTTGTAACTTGTGTAAATAAACATTTTGTGCATTGTCAGACGTTTCATGTACTCATTGACGAAAGTACACATCTCTAAATAGTGTGTCGCTAAAAAATCTGTTTCCTCAGCCATGTCAGCTAGCCTCAGACTGTTTACAAGCTACGGCTGTTCTGCTGGTGCGGGTAGGCAACGGAGTGGCTTACCATGCCAGTGACGTAGTCGAACGTTGAAATCCAACATGGCGGCGCCCGTGTAACAAAAACAACACTTTCAATGTACCATTTTATCCCTTTTAACAAATTCTGCCATTTTAAAAATTGTACCAATGAGAATAAATAAAATACATCTGTTATATCACCTTTTCTCAAATTTCAGTTCAGTTCATCTTTAAAGGTCAAAAACCTGGTCTGCGAATCAAAAGGTTATAGGTTCGCACACCGCAAGGGGGTAATTCATGAGCTGTCAGCATTGTGTTTTTGAGCACACATCGGTTGGTCTAATGGGGATTGTCCCTGTAATAAGTGGACAAATAAACTGAAAGACATTTAGAAATCCTTGAGTTTTGATGCACTTCAAAAGCCTGACCTATTCCAAGAGTGTATTTAATGGTCATGTGTGCCCCTCAGGTTCGCTTTGTTGAGAGACCCGGCAGACTGGCTGACCGTGAACCCCTTCAAAGGCAACGTCACCACTAGAGCCATACTGGACCGCGAGTCTACACATGTTCACAACAACCAGTACACTGCTTTATTCATGGCCACAGATAACGGTAGGGCTTTTTTCTTTCTTCTTTTTTATTGGTTATTTTATTCATGTATATTTTTACGTAAAGTGTGATTCTACAACAAATACATTTACTTCAATTTTCAAACGCACTGAAACATATTGACACCAATAAAATGTGAATTATTTACGAATGAAAGACTTTTAGAAATACAAAAATATGTCCGAATCCTTATTTATGAATATTAAAATCTAGACTTGGTATCAAGTTGGTACTGAAAGTTTTGAGCGGAATCGTAAACGCCTCTGACTGGACATTGTGTTCACACACTCATCGGATATGTCTGTGATTGGCTACAATGATGAACGCACGGGAGAGTTTGAGAGCAAATGGAAGTCTTTAAATGCATTTTAAAAAACAGGACCGGTCCATTGATATATGCCTGCTTTCAAACGCTTCAATCTGTATCTTTGTAAGCGCTCTGTGAAGAGAGTCATTGATGTATATTTATTACAACATGTTTTTGAAGCCAATCACAGACATATCCTTTCAACAGCACTCAAAGCGTCACATTTTTTTATAATGTATATATAAAATTCAGCTAAATAAATTGCAACATCAATGCAGCGGAAAAATAAACACTTAATTTACAGAGTTAAATTAGAACAGAATATAGCTTTCTAATAAATAAAAATACAAAATGAAATAAGTCAGAATCAAGTCACAAGATACAGAACAAATGTGTGCAAAATGCCTAAAGTGCATATTTTAAACATATTTTCAAAACACAAGTCACAAATTGATAAATTAGATCAATAAATAAAATTAGAATAACGATAGTATAGCCAGAATCTTCAACTTGGTCTTTTTAACTTCAGAAACAACAATAAACACTAAAGTGGAGCGGCAATCTTTTTACCTAAACATGTTCACAGCATCCAGAGCATACTATATGGCCTACAGAAAAGTAGATAAACCCAAAAAATGAACGCAACACGTTTAATTACACGTTAAGCATTTTAAAACATAAGTATTTTGATGGAGATGATGAAACATTAGGAGTGGAACGGTACATGTATTCGTATTGAACCGAAATGGTATACGGGCATGACAGTTTGGTGCACTAATTTGCACAAAGAATACAGGGAATAAAAAAAAACTCTAAATAGCGATACATTTCTCTCTATTCGCGTTTGATGTGAACACAGCATAATGAACAGCTTGCGATGTCAAGATTGTAAAAAAAAAACCATGGGAGATCACAGGCTCAATCGGGGGCCAGTTCTCCTCTGGCTCCTCACTTCTCCTCTGGCGTTTATGACTTAGAGGCCGGATTTAGAGTAACTGTAAGGTAAAAATGTATATCAATGTCTCTAAACAGACTTTAAACGCGAACCTGTGATAAACGCTGATGCTAATGCTGCAGTTTTATTTTGGATTCATGTTTTTTAATGCCACTTGTTTTTCGGCTGTCATTTGACCGCGAGGTAACCTTTAATCTCAATTTAACTGAGAGCGTAAAACTGCGTTTATACAGTAAAATCGTTAGAGAAATATTGAACATGTAAGGGCTAATGTATTGTGACTCTATTTACAGAATTTTTGGAAGTAAGACATAAGAAAACCAATAAAAGTGTCAGTTAAGACTTGAGGCAAAAACCGTGAATATTTCAAATTAAGATATTTTCTGACTTGGATAAAAACCAATATAACTACTTGAAATGTATTTACCATAAACTGCATAAACATCCTATTTACTTCCACCTGAAGGCGCTGAGAAAATGGCGGCTTCTCCAACTGGTGTCGTCCGTGTTGTTGTGCGACGTGCGTGCTCTCTTTCACGTCCATGTTCCCAACCAAGCACCACTGGGTTACAGATTAAGTACAATTTTCAACTCAAATTGGGTTACATCAACCCAACATCCTTACCCAACAGTCTCAACCCAGAGTTAGGGTTGGAAAAACAACCCAGCATTTTTTAGAGTGTAGTAGTGATTTCAAAGTCAAGGGATCAGCACATTGAAATGTTTCTGAAATGTCAGATCAAGCAGCATGATCAGATCAAATGCATCATGTGTAAGACATTCACTGTCTATAACGTGCTCATAATTTGCACTTAACCTTCTATAAATGGTGTGGACATAGTGGTGGCTTTATGAAAGTCCCAACTTCAATAATAAATATATATATATTTTTTTTTACTCTTGTCACTTTAATTGTCATAGAATCTAGAAACTATCACGGTGAGCCCATTTTCTAGGATTCTCTATTCAAGTCATCAGCCACGGATTATTCTCCCACCACAGGAAATTACACGCTTCTGCAGGTCAGAGAACACAGTTGTTACATTAGTGCTCTCTGGGTAGTGTAGTAATTTCTCTCACTTGGCATGAACAACATTTAATTAACCTCTGAATGAGTCACTTCTCAATGTCAAATCTTCTGACAGGGACACTTGGAGGGATTAGAGTAAGAAGGAATGTACCCCCCCCCCCCCCCCTCTCTCTCTCTCGGTCTGCTTTTTGTTTGTCTGTAGGAGGAGGTTGGATTTGGCATTTGAGAGATGACAGATCCATTAAAGGAAACAAGCCAACCAAAAGACTTCTCAAAAGTGCTCATATTTGCAGCTTTTAAATTTGTGATTTCATACTGTGAGAATTCATACATGCTTTCAAGGGGGAATCAGTCAGAGCTAAATGCACTTTTCCTCTCTCTATCCCTGTGTTTGAAATAGCACACAACCATACTACTCTTATTATTTTTTGGGTAACTCTTTACAAGTCTGTATTGTGACCCATTTCTGAGGGAAATAGTATACAAAAAAATTGGACAGCACTTGATTTTACCTATTGGGAATTTATTCAATCTGGAAAACTGGGTATTCCAAAACAAATTGAGTTTGCTGTCAATTAATGAAGTTGGCACTTTCATTACATTAATTTACATTTACAGTACATTTACCATTCAAAAGTTTGGTAATGGGTTCTATGCACGGCGGTATTTCCGGTGAAGATGTAAGGATGCTCGATAACTTCCGCCGATCGTAGAATTCAATGCAATACTGAGAATTTATAATGAATTTTATACTCCATGGTTATACTAAAGAAACATTAGTCACAAAAACAGATAAAACCAGCCCGATCTCATGAAAGTTCGTATCTATGGCACGAATGTCATTTCTCGTGGCATTTATACGCCAAAAACAGTTTTTGCGTGTATATGGCACGTGATTTTCGCGTACATATGATACGCACTTTTTGCGTATAATACGCACGAACTCCTCACCCCCCTCCCCCCTAAACCTAACCCAGGGTTTTTTAGTGCGTACCATATACACGAAAAAAAAACACTTTTGGCGTATAAATGCCACGAGAAATGACACTCGTGGTATAGATACACATCTTCATGAGACTGTGTTGGATAAAACAGACACCCCTCGTTGTGTTTATGCTTCTTTTTAAAATTATATTAAATAAACCTAACTATATAAATTTACATCTAAACGTATGTACGTTTCGTTTCAAAGATGGGAGGACAGTAAATTTTGAAGACTCTGCCATAATCCCGTTTTCCTCGGTTTTCCTCCGCAACCGGAAATGGACGAGCATCCTTGCGTCAAATGCGGAACTTATGCGTGCATATAGCCCATTATAATTATATTATTATAACTGTTTAGTGTTTATGAATGCCATCAACTGAATGCATAATTTTGAATAAATCTTGCACAATAAGAACAAGTTGGAAACTGTTTAATAATATTAGTAACATTTAGCTATTTCAAATACATATACACTGGTATACTGTATATACTGTACAGTGTATATAATATACAAAGTATATATACAAAGTATATGAAGAGTTCAGATGCAAAAGCCTCTAAATGCCATTTGAAATTTTCTTCTTTAATGATGATTTTTATCAAACTTGTATATTTAAGTTCAGTAATTTCGCTTAAATAACAATTAATAGGTAATTATCATTGCCATTTAAGTGAAATCACTGAACTTAAATATACAAGCTTGATAAAAATGATCATTCTAGAAGAAAATTTCAAATGGCACTTAGAGGCTTTTGCATCTGAACTCTTCATATATATATATATATATATATATGTGTGTGTGTGTGTGTGTGTGTGTGTGTGTGTGTGTGTGTGTGTGTGTGTGTGTGTGTGTGTGTGTGTGTGTGTGTGTGTGTGTGTGTGTGTCTGTGTCCTCATATTCTCTTCACATATAATTTAGTCACAAGGTCTGGATGAGATGTGCTCATTTCAGAGTATATGCGGTACTGTTGACTTTGAGCAGTTTTCCTGTCATCACCACCCTCCCTAATTCACACTCTTTCTCTCTCTCTATCTCTGTCTCACATGAGGGAATTGGGGAGCGTGAGAGATGTTGATTTTAGACTAAATTGCTTTCTGTGATCGTGAGGAAAGCTAGATTGTGAGGCCAGAGAAATGCAAGTGGCTTCGTTTGCATTGGGGAGGATATCAAGGCAGGTGAACCCCACAGCAAAGAGCAAATAACATATAAGAATGCCACAGCCCAGACATCAATCTGAGTATATATGCAAATCCAAGTTTAACTTAAGATCGATAACGGTTATATATATATTTTTTTTCATACTCGTAATAAGTTATTAATCATTGTTTACTGAGGTTTCGAAAAGGTTACGGTGACTTGCGGCTATGTGTCATATTTCAGAGTTGTTATTTGCATTGAGATGTAGACATTTGAGATGCAGACCAGAGGCTTATTTAAATAAATGTCAAATGTCCAAAAATAAGTTGTACTTTGAGGTCAATTCTTGATTATCTTTCTCCGTTTACTAGTTCAGCTGAGTTCACTCAGTGGGAAAAGGATATCTTATTTTTTATTCGCTTTTAAAGTCACAGTGAAGTCAGAATTAGCTATTTTAAAATTTTTAAAGAATTTTGCAGTGTTTAGTATAAATGATTAATCCATGCACATCATTATTTTTTATTTTTTGTGTATTTATAATCTTTAATCAAAAACACAATCACCTCCGCCTCCAAACAACATCTTCATGACGTATTTCTGGGTGGAAGGTGGAACTAAATATCCTCCACAACTGACTGCAAACTGCCATTCAGATCTGCCTCCGGTTAGTTAGCAACGTCCAACTTCCCACGAAATTAAGTCCCATCCTACTTTTTTGTTTTCTCATTCCTGAAGCCGTTTCATTCAGATATACATTACGATGAAGAGAAGAGTTTGGCAACTTCCACTTTATGCCGAGTTTAATCGGATCGTTCACCCAAAAATCCAACCCGATCTCACGGGAATTCGTACGAATTTTACGAGGTGGCTAATTCGTAACAATTCATAGGACCTCAGTCGTACAAATTAGTACGATTTTTGCTAAATCGTACATATTTTACGAATTGGCCAATTCGTATGAATTCGTACGAATGACCTACCCCTGACCCCGCCCCTAAACATAACCGTCACGTGGGTTTAGACAAATCGTATGAATTCGCACGAGTGAGGTCGTACGAATTAGTACGAATTAGCCACTTTTTAATCACTCGTACGAATTCGTACGAATTGGTCGTGAGATAGGGTAGAAAAATCTTAATAAAATCTTAAATAAAAAGGTTTCATATGACTTGTGGAGTGTATTACAAGTCTCATGAAGCTATACATTGGCTTGTTGTGACGTACATTAGCAAATTATTCTTTTGAATCTTCTTTTAAATTCTTTTTTTTTGTAATTAATAATTTGATCTGTTTTGCAGTTGAGATAACGAAAATAAGTTTTGCATTTGGTCTTCTTTCTTGACTACAACACTGCATTTCATCCAGTTGATTAAACCAATTCGAAGGATTTGGTTTTCGTGTTCAGCTCAATAGGTGACGATAATCAGTGAGTAATGACTATGGGCCCTATTTTAACAATCCAAGCACATTTTCTTAAGAGCACTTAGGGCGTATCTTAATCAACTTTTGCTAGTTTAACAGCAGGAAAAATGGTCGGTAGCACGGCACATGGTCTAAAATAGTTGTCTCTATTCTCTTAATGAGTAAGGGGTATGTAATGAGTAAAACTGCGCCCTTGACATTAGTCCATTTGCACACAAATAGGCGCAAATGCATTGGCTATTTAAACAATATGGCGCAGGATGTGAAAATGATAACTGCTTCGGGCTGAAACTAGCAAAAAACACTTGCACCACGCCTGGCGCTGCATTGTACTAGGTGTATGATTGGGCCCTTAATTTTCTCCCAAATTATTGAATGACTTTAGAAGACCTGGAGTATCACACACAAAACTAAGGCACCATATTGATGATGTTTGCTGCTTTTATTGTTATTTTAAAGCTTAGAACCACACGTGCTCATTTATTTTCACTATATTTAAAATAGTGACTAGGATATTCTTCAAAAAATAATGAAATGCGAAAAGTATTGGAGGGTTTGAACGACATGAGGTTATGCGAATAATGGATGGATGAACTCTTCCTTTGTCTGAGACAATAGAAAAGCTTGTCTTTTACACACTCTTGTAGACTAATATTTGTCTTTGATATATTATTTGCTGAGGACTTTTGTCAGTGCTTCAAACAGAGTGTTAACAGTATGCTTTTCTTTTGTGTGTCTGTACGGCTCTATACGGTGCTGTATTTTGCACCGCCTGTGTTTCCCTGGTATCCCAGGCAGATCTAGTCTATCACAGACTCCCTATTCTGTGGCAATCTGTCCGATGATTGCATGACATGAAAGTCACACTGGTCACTAACAGTCTATCGATCTAGACTGGAGTCCCATGTCTTTATTTCAAGGGCTCAGATGAATGTTGCCTCTCTATCTCTCTCTCTCTCTCTGTCTGACCGCTGACCACAGAGAAGTGGAGAGCGTTGATTGAACAAGAATGATAGAAGGGAGAGGGAAAATGAGAAGATGCTGAACTGATAGAAAAGAGTGCAGATAGGACTAGGTGGAGACTGAGTTAATCTGTGTGCACTTGTTGTCTGTTTTCCACCCATAGGATGACTACATGTTAAGTGAATAGTTCACCTAAATTTAATTATTGAGATAATTTACTCACCCCCATGTCAATGTAACATTCATATTAATTTATTTTTATTTGATTAAGCCCATATGAAAATGGGAGACAAAATCTTTACTTTTTGTCTTTACATATACTATTATTTAAAAGTTTTGTTGTAGATAAAATGTTATTAAAAGAAATCCCTTCTGCTACATTTATTTTGATTTACATCAAAAATACAGTGAAACATATTGTGAAATTATCAACGGGCATCACTCCAGTCTTCAGTGTCATTTGATCCTTCTAATATGCTGATTTAGTGCTCAAGAAAAAAATATTCTTATCAGTTGTGCAGTTTAATATTTTTGTGGAAAAGTTTTTTTTTTTCATAATTCTTTGATTAATAGAAAGCTCAAATAAACAGCATTTATAATAGAAATAGAAGTTTCTTTGTAGACTTTACTGGCACCAATGTATTGCATCCATGCTGTATAAAAATATTAATTTTACATGTATCTTTGAGGGACAAAGACCAATTTCATGCCATGTAGCCTGTAGATTTAACTTACATTGCTTGCAAAAAAAAAAAAAAAAAAAAAAAAAAAATTCTCAATTATATAATTTTCATTATTGGGTGTACTACCCCTTTAAGTCCAGAACACGAACTAAAATGTTACAGTATCAGACAGTTTGGAACATTCAGTCCTTCCAACCTCTAACCTTGAGTTGGAGCAAATGTATCCATTTGGCAGCTCCCAGTGTGTGAAGTTGCAGACTTACTGGAGTGGTGGAGAGCTGCTGAAGTGCAACACTTTTCTGAGCCTGGTGGGCTAAGTCTTGTCTGTAAGCCTGAGGATAATGATTCAAGTCCTTACAGCACCTGCTGGAACCGCACCATGCTCAGAAGCGTGGAGATGAAGTGACTGTGCTATTTCAACATGGGCAGAGGGTCCGTCATTTAGAGGACCTAATCAGTTGTTTCGGTGTGAGACACAGGCATGCTCCTTCATTCCCCACTGTGCCAGCAGATGTTCACCCATTCCATCACTCTTCGGGGAGTGTGTATGTGTATGTAAACCGCCCACCATGTTTATGTCCTGTTTCCTATGGAAGGTTGGTTATCTGTATAAAGTTAGCTCTTATGCCTGTTTTCTAATGTTCGTTTAGCCCTTCTCCTTTTTTGTTTTTATTTTACTCCCACGAAGAAGCTGCATAACAGTGATTTACATATATTACACAAGACAAAATAATAACGTATATAAATAATACTAAAAAAATAAATAAAAATGATACACAAATTGTTGTGTTTAAAAGTTGATGTGGTTTTTCCTGTTTTGCCTCAATGATCGTTTGGTAGAGCTGGGATTGGATATGGATTTCATGATTAGATTTAATTAAATTCTATTTTATTATTTATTTTATTTAGTCAAATATACAGTATGTAAATATTTTTGTCATGTAGTAATTTTATTCGGCCAAGAGAGCTCCACACATTGCGAAAGCGCTCAACACTCTGCAACTGAAGAAAATGCACATAGAAAATTAGGAAAAATATTAAATTTTTGCACATAGTAAATTAAGAAAACATCTTCAGTTTGACAGCACTCTCAATTGTGCAAATACTCACAGTGCAACCAAATACAGAAACACGTTGCAACTCACAATGCAACCAAAATACACAAACGTGCTGCAAATACTCACAATGCAAGCAAGTACATAAACGTGCTGCAAATACTCACCACACACACAACTGGCTGGGACCGCTTATTGTTCAATGTCTATTGACCAATATCAGTGGTGTTGTCCATGAACTTAAAGCTACACTCTCTCTTTTAGTTTATTCTTAGCCAAAAACACTTAGTTCTTTCAAAAATATATGTGCTCATTAATGTATATTTACTTCGTTCAAGTAATAAAGTATTCTCCTGAGTGTATAATATGCCATTGAAAATAGATACGGGTAAGGGGTTCTAATGTCGGTCGCCATGTTGCCCCTCCATCTTGAAAGTACATTAGCCAAAGAGGGACATACCCATTAATTCAAGCTTCGCCTTTCGCGTTTACGTTTGAGTTAACACTCATGGATGAGGTCGAACTGGAAGCCATGTTAATATTGGACTACATTGGCCACTGTAGGAGTTAAAACGAAATCGGAATTGAGAGGAACAGAAACTAATATTCACTGGATGGTCATATACCTTTTCGCTGCTAGATGGGGGTAAAATCACACAAAAGGTGAATTTTGTTGTTTATTTAAATTTCTATATTTGGTTGCGTGTTGATTTTGTGAGTATTTGCAGCATGTGCATATGTTGTCAAACTGATGAAGAGGATTTCTTAATTTCATAGTGTGTTTTTTTTTTTTTTTCTTATTTGCATGTTATCTTCAGTTGTAATGTATTGAGCTTGCTCGGCCACCGTACATATAAGGCAAAAAAAAAAAAATGAAAATCACAACTTGCTGCTCACTGATTTAGCCTCCTCCTTTACATGAAGAATATGTCTTATTGAATAATAAGTCTCCTATGTAGGGCACATTTTCCTGCCTCTAGACATTCAGTATCACCATTAAATATACCCTGGAAACAAAATAACGTCACGTAGCTCAACACCACTTCTCTAAGAAGCATCATGCTGTTGTCACATGCTGTGCTTTCATGTTATGTCACAGTTGCCCACGTCTTTGCATTTTATTTAAAAACTCATCTGCTGATGTTCACTTGTCATTTAGGGCAGGCAATGTATTATCAGGAATGTTGCTGCACAATATAAAAGGCTCTTTATGTATGCATGAAAGGTTTGCTTGGAGCATTAGCATATACCGCTGAGACCTTTTGAACATCCGCATTGTGGAGGGAGGAACTGTATTCATCGCTCCAGTGCTACCAATCTAGCTCCGAGGCACTTGTTTGGATAACATGCTGTTTTCTAGTATTCGGCCTCCACACCTGCCCTAGTTTTGGCGAAGTCCTTGCTAATTTAAGGTCAGATTTTTTGCTGTTGTTGTAGCCAGTGTATTCGAATTGGTCAAACCTCCAGGGAAAAGATATTATGAGCCTATATAGCGACAAATCTTTTTAAGAAGGAAAGATAAGTTCTTAAGATAAATTTGAATTTGATAAAGTGTAAGAATGTGCAGTTCTTGAAAAAAATATCTTATATTCTTAAATATCTTATATTCTTAAGGTGTTTTGGGGGTCCTTGTGATGTTTTGACATGCCCTGACATTTGTGCTTTTTTCAGTCGATTATAAAAATATTAATGGCACAGGTGTAATTGCACTCTATTTAGCACAAACAGGGCTACCATAATATGTGAGCAACATGTATGTACATGTTTGTATTTTTGAGAGAATATTATTTATGCATAGTTATTAAAAAAATGAACTACCACAAGACTTTTTACTGTTGTCACCTACAGTTTTTTTGGACATATTGAATTGATAATGAGATTAGCTAATGTTTTAAATCTTACCTGTTTATGAATTCATTTTGTAAAACAATCGTCCAGACAAGATATATCACACCAATATTATCAAACTTTGTAAACAATAAATCAACTCTGATTTCATTTTTGCAATACAATCAAAAACCGGAGACGCAAGACGGCAAGTTGTATTTGAATGAAACAAGAGCGCGCGTCCGTTGTGAATGTTATGGATGTGCGCTGTCTGTGTAATAATGCGTTGCTATTGACGACGGGCATTATAAAGAAGCAAATGCCATAGAATAGAATCTTGCTTAAAAAACTGCATAGAGAGGCTTGTTTTATTTGTTGTTTGTTGATTTTCAATTATAAAACTTGTTGAAATGTTTTCAGTGTGAGCATCAGTTCTTTTTGAGCACTTTCATAAATTTTTAACAAAAACCGTGATAATATTGCTAATCACGATTATTTTGGACACTATAATCGTGATATGAAATTTTCATACCGTCCCATCCCTAAAACCAACCACATATGACGGGGTAAGGTGTCATTACAGCCAAAGTCAAAACCAACCACATATGACAGGGTAATGTAATGTTAACGCAAAGCTAAATAACTTCTTTAAGTTTGATAATTAAACCTGTTGTGACATATTTGTGACAGGTTATGATTTCTTGGTTAATGTCAAGTTGTCATAACAAAGACATTTTTTGTCTTTGTTAATGTCAAGGTATCATAACAAAGACATTTTAAACAATGTCAACTTTGCATTAAAAGTGTCATAATTTACCGAATGACGCTTAATGACAACAGTCATAAACATTCATAAAGACTCCTTCATGTTCATGACAGGTGTTATGTCATGTTTATGACCGTGTCATGCCAGTCTTATGCACACCCCTTCAAATAAAGTGTTAACGAAAACTTGTAATTTTCTCTTTGTATCGTTCAGAATTCCACTTAATTTTGTAGATTTCGTTCATTACACAACAGTAACAGTTAAGGGAAGTCCACAAATATTACATGAGGCACTGTCTTGTCCATAATTGGTGCTCTCCAATTTAGAGACTTTTCTTTTAGAGGAGAACTCAAAGTGAGGGACAGATGTCGGCAGAGAGGTGTTTCTTCCCAGCAGATCTTATCTGGCACTATACTTTGAAGAATGAAGTTGTTCAAGGGCCCTCAAGAGCTAAATCCAAGAGCTATAATGGTGCCATAATGAGATCAGAAAGCCAAGGACCTCACAGTTCTTACCATACACAGCTTTGGTTTCACCCACTGCTTCTCTTGACAAACTCACTCTGCCCTCTCAGTCAAAACATTTTTCCACCTCCTCTGGCTCTCAAGGGCCATAAGATAAAAGGAGGTTGGACGTTGCTTTTTTTTAGATGAAAGAAACTTGGAAAAGGCGTAGGTGTTGCCTGATGTAGATTGTCCAGGGCTTGTGGAGAGCAAGTGATTTGGCTGGTTGCTTTACCAAGCTAGTAAGACTGAAAAACCCAGGAAAGCGCTGCACACTCTTAAATTATTATCCCCTGTCTGCTGGGCTAAATTGACACTGATTGGATTTTGCAGACACTACAGCATCTGATTTGTCTCTGGACTTTGAAGTCTGAAATGCTGTTGGAAGAACATCCTTGTCTCTAATAACACAACTCCTGTCACGTCCCCTTGTGCGGCTTTCAAGGAGAAAATAGAGCTTATTCACGCATCCTCTCTTCTAACTAAAGGGGACTTTGACGTAAAGAATGATACCAGGCCTTGATTCAATATTATACACTGATGAAAGAATGGTCTAGGCATTGTCAAAGCAAAGCTAGAGAGTTCCTTCACAGGTTTCTCATTAAAGGGAACCCAGGAGGCTAATCAGAGGCTTTGTTCTAGAGGGACTTGCAGGTTTAATCGGCTACTCATTGTCAGGTTCCAGCTGAGCTTCCTGTGACGCAAGAGGGCCTGACTTTGATTGTAGATCAATTGTCTCCCTTGTTAAAGGGATAGTTCACCCAAAAATTAAAATGATCCCATGATTTACTCACCCTCAAGCCTACCTAGGTGTATATGACTTTCTTCTTTCAGACCAATTCAATCGGAGTTATATTAAAAAATATACCATGATCAAAAAATCTCCCGGTTCTGTCAAACTTTACAATGAATAGAGGATGATATTTGAAGCCAAAAAAGGGGTTAATAAAGCAATGCGTTTGTGTAAGAAAAAAAACGTTATCAACTAAAATAATTGGCTTTTTAACACAGTCTCATCCCAAATCATCATATAACTGACGTTTTGGGACGTATTTTGACCATACGTCAATATCCGCCTTTTTAGGGCCCCCTTAAACGTCGGTAGATGGCGATCCCGGGCCGTCATACAACTGACGCTTTACCTTTAACGTCAGTTAGGTGACGGGTTAGGTTTAGGGTTAAGTTTAGGTATGGAGTAGAGTTAGGATCCCATAACCTCATCTACCGACGTTTAAGGGGGCCCTAAAAAGGCGGATATTGACGTATGGTCAAAATACGTCCCAAAACGTCAGTTATATGACGATTTGGGATGAGACCGGGTTGGGCTTTTGGCAGACGGCCTTCGCAAGTAGACTTACACCAAAAGAGGAACACTTGATGCGATGTATGACGTAGGATGTAGGAGTAGCGTAAGCTTTAACGCCACTCCTGGTTCAAACAAAGGGCTGGGCAACAAACTCAAGCTCGTCCGACATTTCACTTTCAAAATTCTTGTTTTAGACTTTAGACACTAATTCATGACCGGTGTTTTATTTTGCTCTTTACTTTGCGCTTCCGCGTTCGTCAATGCATCATGCGTCAGCCAGGTCAAGTATTACTCTTTCGATGTCAATAGATGCATGTGTCAGTAGATTAACCGTGTGTGTGTGTTTGAAATGCACTTTCTGTAAAGCTGCTTTGAAACAATGTGTATTGTGAAAAGGGATATACAAGTAAATTTGAATTGAATTGAATTGAATTGTGTGTGTGTGTGTGAGAGAGAGAGAGAGAGAGAGAGAGAGAGAGAGAGAGAGAGAGAGAGAGAGAGAGAGAGAGAGAGAGAGAGAGAGAGAGAGAGAGAGAGATCATCAAATGTTAGCGGAATCCATTATTAACATTACGATAAAAATCTCTTTGGGATCAGTTAGCATCGTGTCATTCATTTTGCATCCAATGCAGTGACATTCTCAAGTCTGACTTCTAAATTGTCTAAAACTTTTGTTTGGCCAATCTACATCTCAAAATAAAACATTTAGAAGCATTGATGAATTGAACAAGCTTAATATGCATTTTTTAGAAAGTTAATGTGCTGTTACAGTACGCTTGTATAAGTTGTTTTATTCCTATAGGTCTTTGTACTGAAGCTTTAAAATCTCAGCATGCCAAAGCAGTGTGTGAAAAGAGGCATCTGCTGGAGTCTCGTGTGTCTTCTCAGAGTCTGTGACCACTGCAGTGAACAACCACAGAGTCCACACACCCCCACTGTGCTTTCCCTTCTGACTCAGACACCCTCCTGATCACATCCCCATTTACCTCCGGAATCCTAACTTGGGTATTTAATTTATTTATTTATTTTTAAGAGTCGTTGGAGATGGATAGACTATTTAAACATTTCTTTATACTTCAGCAATTCTAATAGTCAAAATCACAAAGCTTGGCTATTTACTCTTACTGTGAATTATTTCTTTGCCACTAGCCATAAGCTTTAGAATAGGAGTAGCCAGAAACTACTGAAAATCATTCATTTTCAGATTCATTTTCATCACAACATGATCAAATACAGGTGAAAAAATAGAATATTGTGCAAAAGTTCATTCATTTCAGTAATTTCATTCAGTAATTACATCCAAAATGAGTCTTTTGTCTATTGTTTGGAATTGTGACTTCCAACACATTTTGTACGTATAACTTTTATGCCATTGAAAATTATAGGTCAGACAGAAATTGAGTGAAAGAGAGAGAGACAGTGAACAGACAGAAAACGATACAGACAGAAAAAAACTTGGTATTAGCCCAAGCTGTTGATAGTCAATTGGTCCGTCTTGCAGAAAAGCATCAGGTGGAACAGACGCTATGGGCCAGTGGGTCAGTACCAAAATAAAGCAACTCTGTGAACCTAGAGTGTGTCTTTTGGGTCTGAGGGTATGAGATAGGGTCCTGCACTGTCACAAAATCATTAATGCAACCAAAGGCATCGGTCCCCGACCTGTCATTCAAACTTAGCCTAAACAAGGATGGTACATTTCAGATTTTTTTTTTTCTGGGTGTTTTTTCAGCAGTGGCTATTCTCTGTCTCTGTGGACTTTCACAGGTTTACTTTTTTTTCCCCCCACTTACAATTTAACAATGTCCAACAGTTTAGGCGTCACTGGTTAATGTCGAATATAGTTTTTGAATGTCCTTTTTCTGAAGTACTATACATATTTCCCCCACTTTTCATTTTCTGACTCCATTGTCATGCTATGGCATTGTCTCCTAAATGCATAATATTTCAATTTATTTTTAATAGTATTTTTTTTTTTTTTTGCCAGCCATAATATTGGAACAGTTTTCACAGCTATAAAAAAAGTGTTTTATAATCCAGAGGTAAAAGACAAAGAACAGTTTTGTATTTGATTGTGAATCCGCTCACGATCAGCTGCGAGGTTGAAAAACTATCTCTTCCATATCAACAATGTTTAGCGATGCATTAGGAAGAAGTTTAGAGAAGAGGGAATTGGATCTCAGCAAAGTCAGACAAGATATGAGCCTATATATATCAGAGCACCATGACAAAGGGGAAAATAAATCACTCTCATTATGGACGGGAAAGAAGACAGCATCCGAAACATCCAGTCCTATTATGTGCTGCATATGTAATAGACATATTTATGCAAACAACCCTTTCTTATCCTTGTCTCATGAATATCTTTTATGTCAATGCTGCGTGTTAAACAAAGCGGTATGTATTCATGAAGTCTGCTGTATATTTCAGCTCACATTTACCTTAATCAATACTGATGTTACAGGGGTCGCCGGTTTTTAAGATGAAAGTTATTAAGTGATAAACTGTGCTACTGCTCATTTCTAGAACACTTTATGGTGCATCTTAATGCGTGTAATAGGCCTTCAATGTGAGTTAGAGGAGGAGGGAGTTCTTAGCCCTGCTGAAGATGATTATGATGATGGTACTGATGAAGATGGTAAAAACTAGAGCAATCAAGCGAGGGAATGTGTTTTTTTCTCAGTGAAGACAAATAACGTTAATGTTTTCTAACCACGTACCGCAGCCATGTGTAAATGGGGAAGATTTCCATTCCCTCATGCATATTATGTCTTCTCTGAGTCCTATAGGAAAGCTTCATAAAGCCTGACTGATATGATTTAACATCTAGGAGCAGAATTGAAGAACTTTCTTTTAGTTGCTCCATATATTTTATTATTATTGTTTTACGAAAGACCCAGGGCTGGACTGGGACAAAAAATAAGCCCTGGACACTTCATCCACACCGGCCCACTATGCATGTAAACACACACACACATCTATACACATCAAGTGCATTAATCTGCATGTAAAATTACTGATTGGATTTTATCTATCAAAACTATCAAAACCTAGAAAAAAAACGATTAAAAAATAATAAACAAAGAAAATGGAAATGATTTCATAAGGCTTTATTGTAAATAACTGGCCTTAATTTATGTGCCGCTTATTATTCGAATTGAATATAGGGTATACTATATAAACTATATTTCATGAGGTGCAACATCACTGCCAGGACCTACAGAATATATATATATATATATATATATATATATATATAAGATCACTTCTAGTGCATAAACCGAGTGATGATGAAGAAGACTTACAGTCTCAATATGCACAATAATTGGTAATGCTTCCTTTTACAGTACAGTACTTACAGTGTACTTACCTAGAAAGTACTGGCTAATATAAGGTAAGTACATGGAACAGGGGTAGGTTCAGGGTTAGTACTAGTTATTACCCAGTAATTGTAGTTACTAAAATAAGTACATAGTATTTACATGGGTAACTGGACTCGTTACCCAATAATTCCCTTATGCAAAGCTAAAATACTTCCATAGTCTTTGGGGAGAAAATAAATTGGAGGTCAGTGGCAGTATGTGGAATGTTTGTCGTCACAAGACCAAAACTAATCGTGATGCAATAACGTTTCATAGTGCTGCTAGCTTTCAGAAAGGTTGAAATTGTTTGCTTTTCATCTATTCATATGCATTTTTATAATATCAATCAAAATGTGAGAGATATAGGCACAATATATTAATATAAACGATATTGTGTTTTTGTGCAATGTCTTAATATAAAGTTTATTGCATTTGCCTTTTATGTATAAACCTCACTTGGGCATATAGCAGTGTGGTGCATTAAATATGAATGCATTTTAGTGTCTATAAGAGTCCCAGATGTGATCTCTCATCGGAATGCTCTTCGTTCCAGTGGAATAACACAATAACACACTACCAGATACGTCACAGTGACTGATCTGCAGACAAACAGAGGCTATTTTCATGTTTATTTATAAAAAAAAGTGGTTGAGGAAGATTCCGGCTCACAACCTCTTGCACTTGAGGACAGAAATATTACTCTGAACCACATCAGCTCATGCTCTGGAAGGGTGCCTAAGCCCCCCTGAATATTCAGTTTCCCCTGCATGCATCTCTGATTTTTATGCGATCCATATCTTGTGCTTTTAGCTGTTTGGGTCAGAAAGCGGTCAATAAGTGGCGGTTATGAGCATAAACCTAAACTATATCCAGTCACTACCATATACCAACCCAATGGCTGTATTTATGTAATACTTGTCTTGACCTTTGCTATCTTTCAATCATTGGTTTGTTCACTGGTCTTGAAAGTGAAGCAATGGATGTATTTACGAATGCACACACAAGGCACATCTAAATTTTTAAAGAGTTCATGATTTATAAATCAGATCGCTGTTAACGCTCATGGCGGGACGTGTTCTCTTCTGTGAAGCATAGTGAGAAGTCTGCCGCTTTTATGGTGTTAGGCGGGACAATTTGCTTTTGTCCGTGGATACACGTTTCTTTTCGTCTTGTGAAATGTCTTGTTACGTACTTGGCAATCTTTTTGAGCAGAAAATCAATAAAATATGGCAAGGACGTCATTGTTCTTCCTCTAAACGCTGTTCTGCAGGTGTACTTTAGAGACGCAATTGGAACAAACCTGATTTTTTTTTTTTCTTGCGAGTTATTACTTTCTCCCATGTTTTGACACCGTCTTTTCTTCTTCCCTTTGAGGCCCGAGTGTTCCTGGGAACACGGGGACAAAATCATTCTGTAATTACTGATCCTGTCATCGGATGTTAATTGCGAGTGACCTCCAGGGCTGTTTATAATTATGCAGTCCTGCAAATCTCTCAGAAGCAGATTTTTTTAAAGCCTTAAATAATGTTTTCTCCTGTGCAATATTCAATGAAGTGCAATCTGATACAAAACGAGGCTTCTTTCAAATCAAGATAATTGCTGTTACTCCCGGTCAGAAACTGAATGTTTTGATTTGGTGTTATTTTTTCTTTCTGTATAGACTTTGATTACTGATGTCTGTGATTATGCATCCTATCTGACCTTTTGTATAAAGTCTTTAACCCACTTTGCTTTACAGTAACAGTGAGATGCCGGTGCTTTGATCGCAGGGATGATTGTTAACTCAAACCTCTTGTGCATTTAAAAGAGAACTATTGATTTGGCCTATAAAGCCAGAAAGCTTTAGACTGGAGGAGAAGGACTTTTATGTGATTGCGAGCATCAAAATGTACCCTTTTTATTTTCTTAATACTCTATGCTGTATTTTATGGAAGCTTAAATAAAATAATAAAAAAGATAAATGTGGAATTAAAGTTAAGGATAAATGTTTACAGTAAGATATAGTGAATTTCGATAAAAAATCACTTTTTGAAATCTATTTATTTATTTATTTATTAAACTCTGAGTCAGAAACTTCCATACTTCCAGCTTTAACTTAAAAAAATAATAAACTAAAATAAGAAATGTTGCCTTTGGCAATTAGCTGAAATAAAATAAGTTTTGAATGAAGTACTACAGTTGCTAAAACTAAAATAAAATAAATTAAAACTAAATGGCAAACAAAAACATAATAACAATTAAAGCTGCAAGCAGCGATGAAAAGGGCCCTCACACCCGTGCCACCACCACCCGGCGGTTTTAGGAAAACAGAGCGTGGTGGGCAGAATGCAATGATAATAAATATTAGAAGACTATGTCAAATGATTTGTATTTGCGCACTTCCTGCTACCAGCCGGTGGCGCTATTGCTATAACCAAATATGAGCATGGTCATGTGTTCAGGACAGGACTCTTATCAAACATGTGAAGTTTGGGGCAGATCGGACATTGTATGCCTGAGTTACTGCAGGCTGTCTCTGGGTGCCTAGCAACATCGGAACTGCAAGCAATATTGAACTATATGACATATTCATGCAAAAATCACCAAAAGGCTGAAATTGGGTGTACATTTGTCAGGCCACCAAGGGCACACACTTCGACGAAAACTCATGATCTTCGCAATTTAATGTTGCGAAGGCCTTAAGATTACACTCACCAAATTTGAAGAGGATCAGATCAAAACTGTAGGAGGAGTTTGTTAAAGTACAACATCAGGAAATTACAAAAATGCACAAAATCTAGGAGGAAGTTCAAAATAGCTAACTTCCTGTTGTGTTTAGGGCTATGCTCCAAGAGACTTTTTTGTAGGTATTGGGTCATTACATGTATGTACCAAATTTCATATCTGTATGTGAAATGTAGAGCCGGGGCAAAACGTGAGGGCAATAATTTACAGAATTTGCCCCACCCAATTTTAAAAACCATATCGCACGTAAATTTGCACCACTTCTGAAGCAAGTACAAAGTTTCATGAGTTTTCAAGCATGTTTTTCGAGCAAAACAATAGGGTCCTCTCACCATCGGTGCTCAGGCCCTAATTACAAAAACACCTAACAAAATTACTACAACTTAAATGAAATGAAAATTTAAAAAATATCAAATAAGCTTATTCGAAATATTAATAAATACTAGAATAGTATCTATATAATAATACAATTGCACTAGTCCTGCCCTTCTTTTTTTGTTGCATATTCTTATTCCATATATTCTTATATTTAGATATCTACTTACTATATATTATTATTATTATATTCTGTTTAACTCTACCTTTTGTCTTACTAGGTAATCCACCCGCCACTGGCACAGGTACACTAATAATCACTTTGGAGGACGAGAACGACAACGCTCCCTACATCTTCCCTTCCGTGGCGCGCGTTTGCGAGGACGCTAAAGACATAAATGTGGTGGTGATCGGGGGACGAGACAAGGACATTCATCCTAATACAGATCCTTTCAAGATCGAGCTTGGCAAACAGCCAGGACTGGAGAAAACATGGAAGATCTCCAGGATCAATGGTAAGTTAATTCTCAGATGGGACAGAAACAGGCATGCACCCACGGTTAAACACAAGCCTGCTATTTCTAAGGCCTGTTCGAGGAAATATACATGGTGCTCTTACTAAAAGAATAGTTTACCTTAATATAAGTAAGCATAATTGATTTTTTTTTTTTTTGTTGTTGATTAATCAATTTCAGCACAAAAGCATTTAGTAATGATGCAATTAGATTGTGAAAACACGTACTGCATACAGGCATAAATTGCTATATTTTAATGTTCAATAAATTAATTACGTTCACTGCAAACATTGTACATTGTAATGACGATTAATCATTAATATTTTTTTAAATATTAATGGAGTGCCACTTTAAATCAAGTCCTCAAAACTGGCTTCCCTATAGAGAATAACATTATTGTGGTAGTAGCACCAACCCAGCACTTACCAGCCAGTACAAAGTCAAAAATTCTGGTGTTTTCACCAGGGTCCATGCTGCTGAGATGGAAAAGGATCAATTTATTGTCACAGACAGTGAGTGTATCATTAGAGATTACTCTGACCAAATAGCTGAGTGTATTTGTGGTTTATCTTAGCAGACTCCCGATTGCCCATCTCTCCTGAAAGAACACACTCAAATGTAGAAAGACATGTGAATCTCCAGACTTCTGTCAGCTGTTTGAGAAGAGAACCAGTGGCAGATACAGAGACACAGCAAATGTGATTTGAGATCAAGTGGCTTATACTCTCCTGTAACCAAATCTTTTGCTGCTTATTCTGCCTATTTAGAAAGGAAATTACAATCCGTTTGATATTTAAAGTGACCAGAACTCTATATTAAATAGTTCCCTTTCAGTCGCTCACGTTCGACGTGACGACGTAATTGGGATCAATTCACGGAGTCCTATCAACTTCGAGAACGAGGGAGAACTTCAGGGCGTCCTATCAACGTTCATTGGCTCGTTCTGTAGATACTCAAAGTTGATAGGGCTCCCTGAAGTGATCCCAATTACGTCGACGTCATGTCTCCTGTTCCCTCCTTCAGGGTATAAAGAGTGTGGGTGGATCGGATCATGGGGAATTTGCATATCATAATTAATTATTCATAATCAATAATTATTCATACAGGTTTGGATCAGATCAGTTTTACATGTTATTAAATCTCCCGATAAGGGATGATATGTTATTTTACCTGCATGCATGCATGCATGCATGTGAATCTTGGTAATTAACATTAATAGTACAATATTAATTATCAAGATTAACATTATCAACATTAACATTAATAAGTTGATTGCAATTAATTACACAGATCACGTTTTACAAACAGGTAAAAATTAATTAGCTCAATTGTCAGAATAATATTTGTGGGGATTAATTTATGATCGACCCATCTGCTTGTCCCGCAAGCTTGATCATTCGATCTCCATCAAAACCCACAATATCATCCTACTTTATAGACTTTCAGGAGAAACCAATTTGTGGCTACAAGAATTAGCTTTCCTGTTCTATAAACAAATACTATTTAAAGTATCTTTAATTTGTAAAGCTTGTAGCTTTTGATCTAGTCATTTAAGGGACCTGAAGTATGAGCACAAACAGTAAGTCAATCAAATGAATATAATGAATTTAATAATGGTAGAACCACTTATACATTTACTAAAGTTACAGGAATAAATGTGTTTACGAACAATAACACAAAAGACAATAAATGATGGGGGGGGACGATGGTTTGAAGAATGTTCATCAGTAACCGAGACGTTTTCTGATATTTTTTAGACACTCACTCCCAGATCATGTTGCTGCACAGTCTTAAAAAGGCCAACTACAACTTGCCGCTGGTTCTGACCGACTCTGGCGTCCCTCCCATATCCAACAACACAGAACTGAAAGTTCAGGTGTGCACCTGTAAGAAGAACAGAATGGACTGCAGCCATGCCGCCTCGGTACAAACAAACCTCTTGCTGCTGCTCGGCCTGGTTCTGCTCTCCATGCTCGGTAAGTGTCCTACACGACACACATTATCTCTCTTATCAAAATGCTGGAAATTCTAGGTGATTTGATTAAACGGGGAGTTTTAAACTTTGATAGGTGCTGCATATTTCTTGGTTTCTAATTAAGTGCAAATAAATTTCGCAAGTGTTTCAGAGCCACATTTCTGCCTCACAGTAAAATAGATGAATAAAATAGGCCATATGGAAAGTCAGAACTCTGCAGAGTTTACTATTGTACAAAACTCTCTTAATCCTTAAACTTGGAACCTCGTCCATTCTGTGCAGAAGCTGTACATCTGAACTTCTGACTTCATTCGCAGGACTCCCTAGGCTTTTAAAACTAGATGTTTTAAACCTCTTTGGGTTCAGGTATTAGTTGAGTGCAGTTTACATTCATTCGGTTTGTTTATGGACCATATTCTTGAAGGGCTAAACACCAATCTGCTCTCACACAACTCACTAGACTTTTTTTTCCCCACAGTTTTTGCTTGTGAGCCCTAGGGACTAAAACATTCCAGCCCGTTCTCATCCTTTAGCGTCACATAGAACGCTATATGACAAAACGGTGCTATACTACGCACATGGCACCCTTTATCGTTAATATTCACGCGAACCCAAGGCGTCATAAATCCTTTAGCGTAATATGAGACTACCCTACCCCACACCTAAACCTAACCATCACAGCGCGTGTTATATTAAAGATAAAGGGTGCTGGGTATAGCACCGTTTTGTCAAAGCGTTCTATATGACGCTAAAGGATGAGAATGCGTTGAACATTCTGCGCGTGTACGGTTTCATTCAAAACTCAGCTCCTCGATTACTAAACGTCCACAATATTTACCTGATGAAATTACCATTTAAAGGGCTGATGAACTGAGAAATCAAATTTTCCTTGAGCTTTTTGATGTCTAAAAGGTCATCATATTATAAGAATATCCTGTAAGTTTCAGAACTGAAAACGTCCTTGTTAGTCCAATAAAAGCTCTTATTGACACCAGACTCAGCAAACGACTCGTTTTTCAAAGTGGGGAACTATGACGACAAAGAGGATAAAACACCACCCCCACAGAAGAAGATCAACGCCTACCTCCTCAAACACGGCCGGTTTAGCCCCGCCCACCGATTCGCGCATTACTCGCATAGCTAAATAACATAGGCCTACCTCGTGATGACAAAAGGTCGAGAGTGAAACTCATTATAATATGCAAAACTGTTATCCACTCACAGCAGTGGGTGTTTACTTCCAAGTCTTCAATGCGAGACGCCCATAAAAACCGAGCGTTTTTGGTCTGAGCTCAAAACTAGGGTAGAAAATGTATTTATTAAATGAGCGATCATTTAGGTTACAACAAAGATAATGATTTTTTACATTTTTTTTATTTAGGCAAGGTACCTCGACCCTCCTTTTTAGAAGTTTTCCAGAATTTATGAGTTGCTACTTTAGCTCAGTTTCGATGTTGAAAATGAACACCCTGTATACCTTGCTGTACAGTTTGACAGGAAATTGGCAGTGTCTTCAGTGACCCCATATCTATTTACTGTGGTAAAGCCTGGAACTGCATTAAGAGTTGATCCATATCTGCCTGGATTTACTGCATATAGGGCCACCATTACAGCAACGAGAGAGACATAGAAGCATTTAAAGTAATACGAACAAATTAAAGGTTGCTTTACAGCAGGTCTTAAGCTTCTCGGTGTGTATATGTGTGTCATTGTGTAATATATGTTTGTCCTATAGTTAATCTCCCATCCAAACCTGCACACAGTCCCCTGGTGACTCTTTCTCCCGGCAGTAACATAAATAATTCACTCCTTTAGAGGGGCTGGTACATAATGGAACTCTATACAGCCATTCTAAAATGGAAAACAGAGGAAAAATAAATCTGTTCAGAAGAGACATCATGCTCTGAGGATTTCTATTGCTACGTTTCTCAGCCAAGCCCTTGTTTGAATAAAAGTCGTGATGCCAATGTTTCCAGATCTGCGTTAAACCTGGAAGGCAGTTCTTCTCCACAGTTTCAGTCACTTACTTATTTTGTGTTATCTCTCTACATTCAGATACCCATATTTTCCCTTTAATTTTGTTTTAATATCCTGCAAATTAACATTTGGAGTGAATTCACTAAAATGACACCATTTTTTTCACCATTCCATTTAATTTAATTCAGGTTCATCGGGTACTAAAGACGCTATTTATTATTATTTTATTATTTATGTTCAGCTTGTTGTAGGTTTTATATGGATTTTATGTTAATCATGTTTGCAGTTTTTCATCAAATACCTGACGGACAACAACTGGACGCATTTTTTCTTAGTGAAACCCCGATTTTAGCATTTTCTCTTTCTTTTTGCCATTTCGTTGTATGTGCCATATCCATCGTATGGACCCATTTGACTGTTTTTTTTTCCTGTAGCTCTGCTAACAGTCTTTGTCTTAAAGTGAATGTTTAATTTGAGAGTGTTAATAGACTGAAATGATGGGATTATTTGCTTCTGCCCTAGCAGACATTAACATCTGTCTGAAGTCTTCAAAATTCTGAGAACACATTGAAATTGTACACACGATCATATTTTTCCTCGGTTGATTCTTCGAATCATCTCAAATCATGCTGTAGAACATTATCATCAGGTTTTTACATAAACTAGACCTTGAATAGCTTTAGTGCTGTTATTTTATTCTAAAGTTAATTTGAAAAGTTTTCATCGTATAAATTGAATGAGGAAGAATGCCAAATACAGTAGAAGCATTTGCACTAGTGGTCTCAGATGTTTACCCCACTGTAAATTATGTATGTACCATTTACGTGTGTGTGTTCCACAGGCAGTGATGCATTGAAACAGGCAGTCTGAAAGTGTGTGCACATGTTTATATCTTGTGTGACATGACATAAAGCTGGTGCATACTGGTCTCAGAACTGCACTACACGCACACTAATGACTCCTGTAAGGATGCGTTTCACTGTCGCGCAGCAAGACACGGTCGAGGAGGGGCCATGTCGCTATGTCGCACACTGATCGAGTGGGAGGGAGAGAGTGTCTGACTTCAATTTCCTTATCACCTTAATGAACCCTGACCCCCGCCGAGAGAGAGAGAGAGAGCGGTGAGAACAGGCAGATAAGCCCAGAAGCTCAATGATGGAGCTCTGCTAGAGAGAAATGGCCAAAAGATTCGACAGAACTGGAGACACGTACTCGCACACAAACATGAATTACTGCCATGTAGTTCATTAGTTTGTGCCATTCCATTTTTTTTTTATACGTAGGTGGTTGACATTAAATACATGATAAGTTGATGATGTACTGCAGTGTGACACCTGCAAAACATCATTTTGATAATTATTTTGTACTTATTATTTTATAATTAATTTCCTCAGGACAATTTGAAGAGATGAAAATTACAATTGTGTCATTTTCGTCTGTGGAATGCAAAGGTTTTGAAGATACAAAAAAAAAAAATATATATATATATATACAAGATATATACAAGATATTTTGGGGAGAAATTACCTTTTAAAATTAGCTAGTGAAGGCAAAAAGATGATTAAAATGGTTAAATATTAAAGAAATTCTATACATTATCTATACGTATGTTGCTTATGGATGCATATCAATTTTAACCTTTAATCTTAAAGATAAAAAGGCACATAGATCCGTCACCTTCCCACATGGTGATAATTGAATATCTACCACAGTTAATATTAATTCAAATTGTTTTAATTACAATTCATTCAGCTTTTTAAATGAACATTGTATGTTTGTAAATTGTTTGTCTTCTCCACTGCTTACCTTCACGACCCCCAGGTTAGAAACACTGGCTCGCTAGCTGATGCATGGTTGTTTCCCAAGTGTGATTTCTTCTATTTTTCTGTAACAATGTTTCCTGAGGAAATAACAGACTAGTGTTCAAGTTGTTGGTAAAATAATAGTTAGAAAAGTTGTATACCCAAATACCAACAGAGGGAGAGACAGCGAGTGAGGGAGATTGTAATATACAATATAGAGTGCAACAGACCTGTATACTTTTTTTCAGTGGCCTTGTTTACCGAAGACCCATTCATTTTTACCATAGGTAAATTATGTTTTTTAAATAGTTATAAGCCGTGAACCGAACCAACCCGCCATGAGGTATATAACAATATTAAATATATAACAATTACAATCTTTGATTTGAAGCCAAACACTATATCCACTTGGGGAAAACTGTTCTCATTGCTTAACCTTTCCATACCGTGCTGATCCGGCCTAGCTGGTGCAGATACGGTTTCATTTTCCACTCTGGGGCTGATAACAGAGTTCTTTGAAATGTAATACAAACGTGTCTATCATTGCCCTGGTAACACAAGAGTTTACAGGCGATATGAGATATAAATAGTGATTGATATGGAGGATGATTAGATATTTCTTTTAATTGTATTATTATGTTGTGTTTATGTCAGTCAAATAGTGCATTTAGCCAGCTACAGAGAAACTAGCTGGGCAACGGACAAGTGACCAAGTGTCACTATGCGTTCTACTGCCAGCCAACCATGCTGAGATTTCCGGGCCGAGAACGGTTTTGTATTCGTGTCGTGCCATACCAGGATCAAGTGTACAATGGAAAAACGGCTTATTTATATTTTGGCCCTCTAGTGGTTAAAAAACAAAACTGAATGCATTTTATGGAAGAACATTGTTTTGGTGGTGCTTCGGCTCTGCGTGATTGTGCGGATGGATATGGTTATCCTACTGAGATATAACCAGTTTATATGGAAATGATTTCAAGCTCACTAGCTGAAGAAGTTACTGTCGCCATTCCCAATTAATAGACACGGTACTTAATTAAAAGTACATTTCTAGCACAGCACTGCAACAGCTTGTAATGAATTGACCCTTCACAATAGATAATGCTTTACGGTGTTTTCAGGGTTTTTAAAAAAGTTTTTAATCATAACCGAAAATAAATAGAGTGAATTTAAGGTTCTGGATTTATTTCCCATTTGGTGTGAAAGGCATTTAATTGCTGAAAATAGGATCATACTCAGTGGGAATTTCCCTTTAAAGTAACTGGTTTTTTGTGTTTGTGCGGCTGTGAGTGTGTATGTGTGTCAATGGATGTGTATTTTTAGAGTCCATGTTGCTAACCTTCTGCTTCACGGACTGAAAAAAAAATCCATACTCTCTGTTCTTCCTCTATTCTGAAGGATAAAGGAGTCCAGTGGACTTGCATTTGTGGCCTCCTAAATAATGTATGGAAGCCTCTGGGAAAACACAAACAGATCATTTATGAACTGAAACCAGTTCCTCTCTCTCTTTAGACCCCCATGAAAGTTCCTAAATTTTGCCCTAGATACATGCGTGTGCCACACCGTGGGGGGCCCGATTGGCGCCGTCTCACACACACTCAGTAGTCTTGATGTCTTCGATCCCACAGGAGCCATTGTTTCTGACGACAGTTTGCCAAACATCACCTTCTGTGCTGATTTGCCCTTTGAGTCCATTGATTTTGTTTGTCCTTTGAAAATGTGGCTCCATTGAGCTGTGTATCTGATTACACTGCGATGTTAATTGCAGTGAGGAAGAAAAACATAATTTACGACACAAGACGAGACCAGATTCTAAAACAAATATCACGGCGAAATCTAATTATATTTTACACTGACAAAATAGGCTTTGATGTAGCAGTTGAGCTCAAGTCCAGTTCACAGAAGAGACCGTTAGGTCCACATGTTCAGCAGAGGAAAGGTCAAACAATGCCAAGATGACTTTACTGCCCCCTGTAGGACTGGTTGCAAACTACAATTTAGAGATCACTCCTTTGGGGTAAGACACAGTTAATTAAAAGGAACATTAAAGACATTTGTAATGTTAAAAAAAGTTAATATAAATACCGTTCTTTTGAACTTATTCAAAAAATCCTGGAGAAAAATAAAATGTGTCAGTTTTCTAGATTGATGATAATTCATTAAGCAGAAAAATGTCATATTAAAATGATTTCTAAAGATCATGTGACACTGAGCACTAGAGTAATGGCTGCTAAAAATTCTAAATTCAGCTTTGCTAATAAACTATATTCAAAAAGAAAGCAGTTATTTAGTTTGTATTTTTAATCAAATAAATGCAGTATAGAAAAGTAAAGGCTATTATAGGGATTCTCTTTTAGATTAGTTGCTTTTTGCAATTTGGTTGAGTGGAAAGGGTTTTTGTTGATGCTTTAAAAATATCTTAATTTCTATTTACTTGTTGACAAGCTACTTTAACTATCTTCGTCCAGTTCTCTTTTTTTGTTTGTTTTTACAAATAACATATTACTTTTTCACTTTGTGTGAATAGCATCTATTAACATGCAATGTAATTAACATCTATTTATTTTATTTTTTTCATATTATTGAAAATATTTTCCTCCAGTAAACTAGGGAATGAACTGGCACTCCCTGGGCGGTTCAGACTTCGCAGTTAAATAGCTGGTATGAAATGTCAGTAATAGTTTAATTAATAATTGCAATCGAAAATTACAAATGATACAGGGGTTTGGTGTATGCTCCCAACGTGATATTTTTTGATAAACGAAGAGTTGTGATATAACCAACAGTCCTATAAAACTGCTCTTTAATCTAATGAAACATGCCCAACAGGGGTAAAATATACTTAATCCACAACAGGGAAATAAGCCTGAGCACAGGCCAACTGAAGTTAAAATCCCCTTTTCTGCCAAGATGGACGTTTTTACTCTTTAATCCACTCTGGTTACTAATGTGGCCTGTCTTGAGGGGATGAGAAATTTCCACAGCATCGACCTGTTTACTGGCTCTTGTTTTGACGTGGCATCCGCAGTGCTCCTGGCAGATAAAGCATAACCTCTTCTTGTTAATGAATTGTTAAGCGTAAACGGAACAATTAATGTAGCTTGCTGAGGCAAAATTACAATTTTGAATATATATAGTTAGTGTGTATATATATATATATATACATTCTCATCCTTTGGCGTCATATAGGTGACGCCATATGACATTTCATCGAAATACTATGCACATGCCACCTTTTAGCGTCAATATAACATGCATGGGTTCTGTCTTCAGGTAGGGTCTGCGTCTCATTGACGCTAAAGGATGCCAGTCACCTGTATGACGCCTTGGGTTCTGCGTGTTATATTGACGCTAAAGGGTGCCATGTGCGTAGTATTTCCACGAAATGTCATATGACGTCACCTATATGACGCCAAAGGATGAGAACGGGCTCATATATACACACTAACTCACTCATGACGGGTTTCAAGTTTACAGCCATGAAACTCAGTATATATTTGGTCACACTTTAGTTTAGGGTCCAATTCTCACTATTAAATATTTGCTTACTAGCATGCATATTAGGATATTGGCTGCTTATTAGTGCTCATTAAGCACAAATTAATGCCTTATACTGCATGACCATATTCTACATCCCTTAATTCTACCCAATACCTAAACTTAAAGGGATACTCCACCTTTTTTTTTTGGAAATAGGCTTGTTTTACTACTCCCCCAGAGTTACACAGTTGGGTTTTACCGTTTTCGAATCCATTCTGCCATTTTTTTATATTTAGAAGAATATCAGTAACCAGATAATTTCTGGTCTCATTGACTTCCATGGTATATTTTTTCCTACTATGGAAGTCAATGAGACCAGAAACTGTCTGGTTACTGATATTCTTCTAAATATCAGAAAATCGGCTGAATGGATTCGGAAACGGTAAAACTCAACTGTTTAACTCTGGGGGAGTAGGAAAATGAGCCTATTTCCAAAAAAAAGTGGAGTATCCCTTTAACAACTAACTAACTAACTATTAATAAGCAGTAATTGGGAGTTTATTGAGGCAAAAGTCATAGTTAATAGTTAGTTAATAGTGAGAATTGGACCCTAACCTAAAGTGTGACCAAATATATACTGAGTTTCATGGCTGTAAACTTGAAACCCATCATGAGTGACTTTACTTCATGGCTGATGGGGAGTGAATTATGATGCAAAGGGGGTGCAATATATCTATCGGACCAAAGCACTGGAGTGCAGGATCACGTGTGTTATTGTGTCTGTCTCAAATGCAGCTGACTGCTGCCACAACCACTTTCCTCCAATAAGGCTGATGGTAATTAGATCAAACACACTTTCGTCTTGCCGCCTTCATAGCACTTTCCCCGCACACTTACCTGTGTTTTAGCCCCTAGGAAGATGGAGTGAAGAGTGTACCGTATATATGCAGAGATGAGAGTAAGGAGGATTTCTATCCACTCCTCGCTTGACTTTATTGCTTGTGAATGTGGCGAGGTGAATTGATTTAGTTATATATTTTGATGTTCCAGGCTCACGTGTTCGCCTAAGGGGGGGGAGAATTACCTGGTCACATTTCAGGCCCTCGGCACACGAATGAGCAGGGCTGGAGTCTTATTAGAATTTGCAAATGGCATTTTGTGGATCAGAGCAACCTCAGCCATACTCTTAAGTGCCGTTCAGGTCTTATTTTCCTTCCACTGTCATTTAGGACCAAGCAATACAAACATATCTAGTGGAAAGAAACATCAAGCAGCAAAAGGGAAAAAATCAATAGTCCTCCCCCCCTCCATTTAATATTCTCTCGCATCGGATCTGGCACGGTTCGATCGCCTTTGAATTTCTGAAATCCGCAGGCCAATTCATTCCGCTCAAGTCTTGCGAAATTAGACCTTGCATTTTTCAAAATTACGTTTTAATCAAATTTTATTATGATGGCAGCGTGGAGTGAGAAAGGAAAGTGAAGGAAAAATAAAGGCTTGAGTCTAAATAAAAGGCTTCCTGGAGCCTAAACGAGAATGACATTTAGTTTTTAATTGGTTTAATTTATTAATTCAGTGCTTTGTTGTGGTTTGTCATGTTTTTATGCATTCATTGCATACATATTAAAACAAATATCTCATGTCGACCTAACAAATTCAAACCTGCCGCTGAGAGTTTATTACCACCACAGATGTTCTGTTAAACTTTCAAATGGTGTTTAATTACCGTTTTTCTCTTTTCTCTTTTAGGCTTGTAAATTTCGCTGTTTCTTTCTGTAGTCCTTTTGCAACACTGAAGAAAACCTTCTTCTCTTCTCCACATGCAAAGCAGGCAGAAAGAGAAGACCTTTTCCCCAAAAGACACCTCGCACCCTTCATTGTTGCGCTCCTCCTTTTCACCGCTGTCTCTCTCAATCCCAAACCGACCTCCACCTTTTCACCAAGAACTCTCCTTCTGTCCTTTCCCTTCTTCTCCTGCACCTCCTGTCTTCTCATTCCTCTGGAATACATCACAGACGGCACCGTTGAACTCTCTCTGTCACTGGACTAAGATATATCGGATGGTGGGAAAGCGATTGGACATTTCGATGTACTTTAGTTTCCTCTGGTTAAAGACTACTGTATTTGATCTTGTTTACTAATGTAAGGGAAGGACACAAGGCCTCTTTAGTCTGCAGTGGTTGTGTTTTCTTAGGGCAGGTTGATAGCCAGAAGCCTTCAGAGTCTAAAAAAAAGTGTCTCTTGAGTCTTTTATTTTTGTTTTTGGTTCAATTGCATTAGTTGTTATGGAGTGGAACACAATATATCTTTATAGTAATGTGTGAAATGATGGGAGGAGGGGGGGGGGGGAATGTACACTATATATATTTTATTTTTTACCAATGTACAAACATACTGTATTAATTAACTTATGTACTTTGATCGCTTATTCTTTAATGACCCCTCGAGGAAAAAAAAGTTAAGAACTGGATGTTTTTGCAAAATTTTAGGGACTATTTCTAATGCCATTGATGTTTGGTCCTCTTTTTCATGTATGAGCTTGTGTTTTAGAGTGCGGTTCTTGAGTCTAGAGAGCGATTTGCAGACAGAGAGTGAATCTGTCTTGTGATTCTTGTTTCTGATGGTGCAGCGTTTATTTAATTTTTTTTCCCTCTCCCCTTGCGTCAAAGAGGCCAGGGAAGGCTGTTGATTTAGTTGTTCTTTATAAATTTATATATATATATATATATATATATATATATATATATAGATTCCCCTTTTTGCGCTTGTGAGATTGTGAGAAGAACAAAAGACAACAAAAAAAGAGAGACAGAAAAAGATAACATGAAAACAAAACAAAATGCGTGTGTGGGTTTTTGTGGGAGCCCCTGTAAGTTCTGAAAATGCAAAGAAAAAGATGATGTGGTGAATGAATTATGTCTGTCTTTTGCACTAATTTAATAAAGCTGTTACTGTACTTCCCACCACTTTAACTTTTCCCATTTATTTGAAAACCAAAATGATTGATTGATGTCCTGAAATATGCTTCTACTCTTGCAGTTATAGTGAGACTGAATGTATTCCACTGGGGATACGGCTGAATCACTAAATACACCAACATATGCACGAGATCGTTGTTATTTCAAGGATATAGAAAACTCAGCAACCTTACAAAATTAAAGAGCCTTGTCCATTAGGACATACTATTATAATTATTATTACTTTTATTGAAAATTACTATTTCTACTCATAAGTTTATATACCCGTTGCAGAATATGCAAAATAAACCATAAAACAATAGAGTGACCATCAAAATCGCATGTTACTATTTTTTTAGTATAAGCTGTTTCACTTTACAGATGTTTAAATATAAATCCACAAGAAAAAAATAAATTGATTTACACAAATTAACCAGTTCAAAAGTTTGAATCATAATCGTGTTTGTTGTTACCTGGATGATCAACAACAGCTGTTTTTATTTTTTGTAATAATGATTCATGAGTCCCATTTGGTTTTCCTGAGCAGTGATTATATATATATATATACTAATAATGTAGTAATAATAATAATAATAATTATATATATATATATATATATATATATATATATAGTAAAATACATTAATAAATAATTAATTGTGTAATTCATACACAGGTATAGTTGGATGATTAAGATGACACAATATGTATATATATAAAAATTTTATATTTACTTCATATTTATGTAATAAATTCAGGCATCCCTTTGTCTCCTAAACAATGTTGTCAGAAAGGTCTAAAAAATAAATACTTGTCCATCTTGTCTAGTGTAAAATGGAAATGTCTTGGTTTGAAGGTCAAGGTACACTTGCATATTAATTATGATTTAATGAACTAGCTCAGGCATTTAACTAGCTTTTGCATAAATTTTGAAGTGTGAAAAAGAATCTACTCTGGCCGTCTCGAGTCATCATCACTTAGAACAAATATCATCTGTTAATTTCTGGCCAATTTGATTAACTGAAATAATTAGCTCATAAAGCATCATTAACATTTCCCAGGAGATGCCAGAGTACTGTCTAACAAACCAACTCTATTAATAAGTATTACTAATCTGAAAATTAACTCCTAAAACCCTGAAAGTTTGAAAAGTGATGCTTAAACTTAACAAAAGAACAGGGAACTTTTTCAGCTATACTTGTATCTGAATTGTCCAATTTAAGGGCTGAATAACTGGCCTTGATTGCAATTTCTATCGTTGTTACTACATAAAAAAAAAAAAAAGAATAATGGCAATCCAGCAATGTAATCAGCCCTCTCCTCCTTTTGAGTCTCCTTTTGATTTCATACTCGTTTTTTGTCCCACATCAATTCTTAATCACTCTGTATAAATACTAGAGCCACTGTCCTGACAGAAGTTTTTTATATGAAGTCACTGCCTTTTTTGTCATAACGATTGCTCTGAAAGCACACGCGTGCAAGTCCTCGCTGAACGCGTTGAGATCAATAAATGAGCATGCTTGGACATTCGAATCTGGGTTGACTTGCAATTGGAAGATGTGTTTGGTTCAATAAGTTTACACAGGTATTCATGGCCACGATGAAGTCAAGTCACTGAAGCAATGATTAATATTTCTTAGATTATAGCCTCTTGACCTGAGAAAAAGTTTGAGATGTAATGAAATCAAAAGGGCATCTGTATTCTAATATGCTTTCTCTAACACAAAAATGGAGCAAAAAATCCATGACCTACAGTTCTGCTCATACATTTCTTAACACTTTAGATTAGGGATCACATATTCACTATTAACAAGGACTTTTCCCTCAATAAAGTCATTACTGCTTATTATACGTAACTGTGAAGGCTTTAGTTTCAACATCATACTGTATTCATCACAATCAGATGTGTCTAAAACTGATTAGAGAAGCTAGGTTTAAGCTAAGAGTCTCTTTCAGGCAGGTTGGTAGCCCTCATGCTCACCATTTATTCTACACTTACCACATTTAGTTGTAGGATAGAAGCAGCTTTCATCTCCTATCCCTCTCTCACACAGGTGACATGAGGGATTTGTCTCCACAAAGTTTGATGACTTCTAAATCCTCTGAGAGTGCTCTTGCTTTGAAATGGCAGATAGAGAGGAGAGGGAAAATCTCCAGACCTAACCTATTACACTTCCATGACCGACAATGTCACAAAATATTCACAATTGGAGGAGTTTGTACTTGTATACAGAGAAAGTCATTGGGGTCTGGTGTTGCTTTCATAAAACACTAATTTTATCATCTCTACGATGAATGCATGATGTTAGCTAACTGTGTGATTTGTGTTATCTTACACTCTCAGAAAAAAAGGTACAAAAGCTGTCACTGGGGCTGTACCTTTTCAAAAGGTACACGCTGCATATTGGTACCTTAGTGTACATATTAGCACCTAAATGTACATATTACCACCTAAAAAGGACATATTAGCTCATGAAACAAACATATTAGCACCTAAAGTGTACATATTAACACTTAAAATGTACATATCAGTACCTAAAATGTACATATTACCACCTAAAAAAGGACATATTAGCTCATGAAACAAACATATTAGCACCTAAAATGTACATATTAAAACTTAAAATGTACATATTAGTACCTAAAATGTATTACCACCTAAAATGGACATATTAGCTCCTGAAATTGACATTTTAGCACCTAAAATGTACATATTAGCACCTAAATGTACATATTAGCACCAACATGTACATATTAACACCTAAAATGTACTTATTAGCTCATGAAATTGACAAAAATTTACCTTTTGAAAAGGTACAGCCCCAGTGACAACTTTTGAACCTTTTTTTTCCTGAAAGTATAGAACTGTACATTTCTGGACATGTGGACATTATTTGGACAAAGTAATCTCTGATAACAGATCAGTCTAAATTGTAATGTAGAAAGATCTTTGTTTATCTGGTGTAAACGGATGTTGTTTCATGATTTTGACAATATCATGAACTGATTAATTTTCAAAGGAAATTATAGAAACATTTGAAACACTAAAATGGCCTCATCGAGAAGGAACTAATCATAATTTATTTACTTGCTCATAAGTGATTCCTTTTTTAAAATACTAAATTGTTCCAATAATAAATTAATTTATAGTTCAATCTGTAGATTTTCAGTCAGGATGCTGTACAGTGCTTCCAAAAAGTATTTGGACACCTAGGCCGTGTGTCCACCAAATCGTTTTTAGCCAGATGAAAACGCTAGACGCTCTGCCGAAGACGCCGTGCTTTGGGCACTTGAGAGCGTTTTGGCAGCACAGCGTTTTTTTTCCGTTGAGACGTTTCGTTGCTATGATACAGTATATCCGCAGCACAGTTTGTAACTGATTTTGCAGATAATTTGTTTAATACTAAATATCCATTTTGATCGGTTAGCTCTGCTGGTTGATGTCGTTGTACAGAAAGAATGTTGTGACAGTTGGTCAGTGTGGTTTAGTCCCGCCCCTCCTCCACTGTGATTGGATGGGTGGGTAAAAAGTGACAGTGATGAGCGCTGCATTTTATCCAAAGTTGAACATTTTTCAACTCTCGGCGACCAGTAAAAAACGCTGGGCGCTCGGCGCTTCAGCGTGAAAAAAAGCGCTCAGCACCTCGTTGCGCTCATGGCGTTTAAAAAACGCGGCGCTCCCATTGAAAACAGTTGAAAACATATGCCAGGAACGTGGAAAAACGCTTTGGTGGACACATGGCCTAAAGCCATAACTTTTTATTTTCTAAATTAAAATGGCATTAACCTATCTGAATGCATTAGAAAGCAGAATTTCAACCAAGTTACATTTCATTCCAAGAAACATGTCAATTATCTCTGTACAAATGGCTCAGAAAAGTGCACTGTTATTTTGCAGGCATTGTTTGTTTGTTCCTTTTTTGTGGCCATTGAATTGATGAAGATCAATTGATCAATTGAAAAATTGATCACAGATGCTGGACACACACTGTGTCCAAATCTGTTTTGCTTGGTTGGAGACTAGTAAAGTAAATAAAATTCAGTTTATTTTGGGGCATGAAAAAGCATGAATGGAAGACTGTTTTTGTGTTTTGTTTTTCAGTCATGTTTCTCTCTTTCTCTTATTTTTACTTTCCCTGCTCACCCTTCACTTACTTGTGATCCTTTTATATCTCTCATTGCCATGTCGTCTCATCTGTGATGTTTTTTTTTTTGTTTTAGTTTTTTCATGACTGGACTTGCAAGCAGGGACATAGGAACAACCTGAAAAGTTAGAAAGAGTGTGTGTGATTACTTACATCTTATGAACTTTTAATGAAGTTGGCATTATGCAATTAATATTCTATTTGTTTGTAGAATTATTTGGCAAATGGTGAAAGAAGGATGCCTATTTAAAGGTGTCAGTGGAAGGAAGATTTTGTGCTCAAAATGATGTGTACTGGAGGTACTGCAGGTGTGTGTGTGTGTGTGTGTGTTTGTGATAGATGTGGCAGGTGAGAGCCCTGGGGGAAAATTCCATCTTACACCAGAAGAGAAACTGAACTGTCGGAGACCTAATTGTCCCTCAGAGCTCCTGATTGGGTAAAACTGAGGAAAGAGAGAGAGCCTCAAGTGTGCCTGCTGGAAATAAGAGTGCAATATATCAACAGACTGGAACTCTTGTGTGTATAAGACAGAGTCTGTCAATACACAACAGTTATTTCTTGAGTTTGTTCAGGGGAGCACTGAGGTCTAGCTGTCTTGGCCCACATTTGTTGTGTAGACATCACCTTCTGTTTGAATGCCGTTGTGTATTCATTCAGGTTTTTGTTTTTTTTAGGACTGTTTTGTCTCTGGGTTCATCTTAGTATGATGCTTTTACATTTTCTGAAAGTGTCCGCTTTAAAACATGGCTGGATTTTCCAAAACCTTCTTAAAGGCACAATGTGTATGTTTTTTTTCACCACAAGAGGGTGCAGTTTCCAACAATAACAAAGGCTTAGGTTTATGACGCAGTGATGAGCTGAATGATGGGACTTGCTGTCAAGCTGATGGATCTAATAATGTTTATGGATGATTCATGTTTTTTTTTTTTAACATTACAGTGTTATGAAGCAGGTCGCGATTGCTAAAGAGACAGATATCACATGCGAATCCCACGGATATAAAAGAATATGTCACATTATCACACTAAACGGCATTTAAATGTGTGTTGAAAGTTATAATGTTATACTATGTGTTAGTTGGTTTGCTATACAAAACTAGCAGTAAGCTAGATCAACATTAGAATAACTTACTGACCATATTCTAGCATTTCATCATGTTGAGCTTACATTATATAACATTGATTTGTTTTATGTACATTTGCACACCTGTCTAATAAAGCTATCAAGTCAAGAATCGTGAAGCTCTGTCAAGTCCAAGTTAGTTGCGGACGTGAAGCTGTACGCGTCTCAAAAACGCCATGTTGTATTTGTACTTCTGATGAAACGCTGTTAAATATAGGTGAATAACTAAACCGCAAAAATAAAATGCTTTATTAAACGGCAAAATAGTGCATGCTTGTTTTCTTATGATAACCAACCGACTGCATGTTGAAAATGCAGAATATTTTCTCAATATGTGACATGCCAACACTATCTCACGACCAATTCGTACGAATCGACGCATGATTAAAAAGTGTCTAATTCGTACTAATTCGAACGACCTCACTCGTAGTAATTCGTACAATTTGTCTAAACCCACATGATGGTTAGGTTAAGGGGCGGGGTCAGGGGTAGGTCATTCGTACGAATTCATACGAATTGGCCAATTCGTAAAATATGTACGATTTAGCAAAATCGTATTAATTCGTAAGAGTGAGGTCGTATGAATTGTTACGAATTAGCCACTTTTTAATCATTCGTCGAATTCGTACGACTTGGTCGTGAGATCGGGTTGGACGTGCAGGACAAGGGGTGAAAATGTTGTGCGGTACAACGCAAAGCGGGACGGGTGGTCAGCCTAACGTTACTACTGTATATAGCTAAAATGTTTGGAGCGCATTTTTGCATGTTGCTAAGATCGGGTACTGTGGGTGGATGCCAGAGCATGGTTACTTTAACAAGCACCACTGTCTATTCAGAGAGAAACCAACGAGGGGCATTTTATAGGCCAGATTCATTGCATTGCCCACACAGCACTACAGCTCAATTTGTAAAGATCACAACATTGCTGTAACATGACTACATTTTCCTCCCATTTTCCATAAGAACATTCAGCTATACCATCCATAGAATAGTACGGTTTTCTTTTAGGTTTTGAATTATTGGACAGCAGCAGAGCTTCACACCTTTTGTTAGCATTGTAATAGCCTGCAGGCTTCCATTCTCACCATTGAGGGTGTGAAAATTCAGGACTGTGTTTGATTCACAGCCACCGAAAAGGACGCAGACTTCACAGCAGCCACCCTACTGTAGATTACCATGATCCGTCGTTACATCAATCCGAGCTATAGCTAAAATGAGAGCACAAGTCCAGCTACATCTACAGTACCTCATCATTCCATTCTCCCACAAGCCCTGCTAAAAGTGAAAGGGGGGGGGGGGGGGGATAAACATTTCTTTCGCCTGTTTTTGTTTTGTTGTCTTGCAGAATGGGGGGACGGTACTGTGTGGCAATGTTGACTCATGAATTATTGACTGCAGCCACATCACCTGGGCCATCTCATTATCGACTCTCTATGAAGAAAGAGCCAGCCAATCATTCCGCCAACAGTAATATGGCTAGCACATCTCCATTGCAATTACCAGAAATTCAAAAGAGGCTTACACACACAAGCTTTAAATCTAAAGACTATATGCATGGATTTATTGACTCGCATGTGAGTCTGTACTGTGTATATATTACACAATAAATATAAGTGCTACGTTTTCATTTTTTGACATAATGCATACACATACACATGCAGTCATCACCTTGCCAAGGACGCCTTACTCAGGAATCAATACCTGCCTGTAATGAGTGTATAAGAAATGGGGAGTTTAAACACACACACACACACACACGCACACAGTTAACAGCACACACGCATACAGTACTAAACAGCACACACTTCATCACCCTATCTTAGACTATTCGCTCATCGATACTCATCTGCACAGATTAAAGAGCTCCATACTGGGGCTGATCAGCACTTAATCACATGTCCAGGTGATTTTCACTGTTTTTAGAGTAGTAATGAATAAGAAATGCCCATGTAGAGATTGTGTTTAATGGGATTAAATTGATTTGCTTACAGTATTGTAGCTGTTTTACAAAATTAACATTTTCATTATCTCACTCCAGTGAATGCAGAAATGGTCTGAAATATAGAACATTTTCTGAGTTTTTTCCCTGTTAGGGGTTGGTTTTGCAAATTGCAAAAACAATTGCAAGTTTATATCTCTTCTCAGAATTGTAAGATTTAAACTCGCAATTGTGAGTTAAAAAGTCCAGCTCTGAGGGGAAAAAGACTAACTTTTTTATTAGAATTGCAAGTTTATTTCTCACAAGCAAAAAAAATCCGAAAAAAACATTCACAAAAAAAAGTCAGAATTGCGACAAATAAAAACTCGCAAATCTGAGAAAAAAAGTCAGAATCGAAACTTTTTCACAATTATCTTTATAGCACGCAATTGCAACTTTATATCGTGCAATTCTGACTATATAACTTGCAAAATGTGGTCAGAATAGTGAGATATAAACTCATGATTGCAAGAAAAAAAGTCAGAACTGTGAGATAATTACCTTTTTTTAAGCTTCCATATTAATGCACCCTTGCTGAATAAAAATGTTAATTTCATTAAAGAAAAACAAATCTTATTGCCCCCATATTTTTTAATGTTAGTTTACCAGAAAACCAGCAATACCACATAGACTTACATTGAAGAAGTTTATGCTATTTTGACTGGTTCTTGCAACTAACCAGAACTCCCTTGCAAATTTTAGGATTAATCAAAATACGTAAATGATTGATTAAATGTATTTATTTAAAGGTTTTATGTCAATATTAGCTTCAGCAGCTTTAATATAAACAAAATAGATTTGTAATTGTTTGCAGTTCATCGGTTATTAGCATATCTAGTTTTGTCTTCCAAATTGTGATAGAATTGCAGATCTTTGTCAAGTCATATGATAATCCCAACTTTGGAAACAGTCTGTTCCAGCTGTAATTATTCAAGGCCTGTATCTCTGTGTAACATGGAGTGATGATTCATTAAAATATATTTGAAAGTTTCTTAGAAATTAAATTCTTAACCTCAACACATTCAAAAGCTGTCAAATGATACCCATTTGATCATGCAGATAACCTCAGTCCAGATTAAACTTCACAGAATACATATGACCCGAAGGAATGCATATGGAGAACACTGGGGTGTCCAGCCGCAGTTGGAATATTTCAGCCCCAGGGGTGGCAAGGTGGCTTACCAAGGGAAATACACATGCTCAGAGAGGCTTACAGTGGAAATACACATGGGGTCACTCAGGGGAGGGACGATGCACACGGGAGGCACCTAGTCGACAAACAGGCAAAGACACTGGCGCCGATGGTTCCGCAGACCCATGGCATTACTTTGCCATTGGTTCGTTTTTGTATACTCGAAGTCGATAGGCTTTCTAAGCGAAACCCCATTCGTTGTCATCCAACATAAGTCGGACAACGAAAGGGAACTGTGCAAATGAGTGTCATCGAGTAAGTCATGAAGTGCTAATGGTGTGATTTAAAAATTTTAAGCAATAATGTCAGTCTATACCATTAAATATAAAGTGCCATGCTACTGTGTCCTCAGAGTGCTTCTTCTTGGCACGATCCTAAGCAACCGCTCGAAGCCTGTAGTTTTTCAGCTACACTTGTGTGAATAGAAATATACGGTGTGCTATTAAAGGGGTAATGACACAAATAAGAAAATTGTGTAATAGCCCTCACATCTGGGGGTTCCACAAAGTAAAGCATGTCATTCAGGTTTGGAACGATGTGAGGGTACGTAAATTATGACAGAACTTTTAAATTATTAATTTGTGGAACACTCAAGTTATCAAAACTATGCCATACCATCCTCACAGGGAAAAACAGATAACCTTTTTCAAGATTACCCTTTAAAAGCATTTTCCTCAAGAATATATTATAGGCTGAGCATCTTCAGAAAATTCTTCATATCCTAAAGCTGTTTCAATAAGGATGGGTGATATTTTCAAAGGTCTGTACAGAAGCATTGTATGTGTATATGGGAAATATCTGGAATATAAAAGACTTTGGGCCAAGTGTTGCTGACCTGTTGGAAAAATATTAGCTCGAAATGAATATTCATATCACGATAAATGTTGATATTGTACTGAGAATGTGTCTGGTTCAATACTGAACTGCCAAAGCAACATTACTTGTTTACAGCATATTAAACATTTGGAGTTTTAATATTCAGGACACTGTTTTGCAACCATTTCAAATGTTCTGAAATCCACATTGAACAATTTGGTTGCAAAATATTTGTAAAAGAAAAACCATAAAAAGGAAGCCAATCAAAAGAAGCTCCTGAACATTACCATTAGATTGTAAATTGAATACATTCCTAAACCAGGAATCTATTAAATATTGATTTAATAACAGGGTTCTTCTCTGTAATCTCTGGTAGTGAACATATCATTTTCATTCCATGGTCTCTACCAAGTGACCATGTTTTATGGTTGAATGATAATGGTGTTGAGGAATTATTTAAAAGGCTTTTCACAGTGGCAGCTGGTGGATGTTCCGCGTGTTGAAGCGCCAGCCAACCTGAGGCCTGTTAAAGTGATGCTCGGTTAAGCAAAGTGCACTTATAACGCTGCTTAACATTCTAATACGCCACCTCAATAACTCTTTTGTAAACATGATCATCTTGGCAAAAAGCAATGTGGAGATTAGCGTTTTTAAATTACTTGTTGAATGTGAAGCGGAGTGGGCAAAGTAAACCATGCGTACTTGATGATCTCCAGTTGAGACCACTGGAAACAAGGGTTGGATTCTTTCATTATATTTATCTTTTGGAGCAGCACACAATATTGATAATAATAATTTGTTCCGTTTATATAGTGCTTTTCTTGGTACTCAAAGCACTTTACATATGGAACAATGGAAGTTTGCCAGTGTTTTATGTTTCAAGTTACTACAAGTATTACAAGTTATATACTAAATAGTGACCAGAAGTATCCGGTGGAATAAAACATCAGATTCGATCATGTCTTTTAGGTCACGTGCACACAAAGAAGGAGTCTCGGCTAGCGTGTCAGGATGTTGGAGTGGAGATTTGTAGCCTTTTCTCACTGCATTTGATATAATTAAATTTTACAACGGGTGATTCTCCAGTTGTCACTGGTGATTGTCATTTGAATCTTTCTGGATACTTCAAGCACCCTTCATTAGACTAACACAGTCTCATCCCAAGTCGTCATATAACTGACGTCTTGGGACGTCTTTTGACCATACGTCAACATCCGCCTTTTTAGGGTACCCTTAAAGGTGCCATATGGAATAATTGAGGTAAAAATATCCAAAAAATGAGCTGCACACATCAAAAGAATGAGAAGAAATAAGTGCAATGTTGTCATTAAAAAACTTACAAGTTATAGTGCTGCCGAGATATAACCTAAATTAGCATGCTAAATTACTAGCCCTGGCCCGGCAGGTGTCGTAATACCAGTTTCGGCCATGGGAGGCGGTATGCGAGCAGGCAACATTACCACCAGCCAAACTGCAGTAACACGAGTAAGTCGCGCCGGCTTGTGTGTACTTGAACCTGATGTCATGTCGTGATGTCGTGTGGAAATACAGCCCACTACTAAATTTCAGTTCAGGGTGAGTTAAATAAATGATTGGTCGATATTATGCATGAGGAATACATTTTGGTAAGTTGTAACATCTTTCAACAGTGTTCGTATTCTTCTACCATTAGCTAGTAGAGATGATCGGTTGACGTGCGCTAGGGATCTGTCGTCTAACATTTACAAGCCCAAGACTGCATTTATTGTTTGAATTGCGTAATAAAATGAACAGAATCTGAGAGCTGAGATCGGTCTCTGTGTCCTTTTCTGTGCATGACAAAATGGATGTCGCGTGAGAGTGTGTGAAAAGTTGTGTGTCTCACGGTGAATTTGTGAGTTGGCAGCTCTGAAAGGCGCTAGCTTGGTCCACATCAGGGAATGCTGTCTGTCAAATTAATTCAAACTAATGATAAAAATGTAACATGAATAAAACGAATACCATAAACTAAAAATGCCTGGGCTTTAATTTTCCCATATTGTCAAAATGCACCAGCTTGTCTATGAGACGGCCTTTATAATTTAGTATTGAGATGTTGTTCATTTAGTCTCTAATCTCTGAAAATCTCCAAATGATCCACGTGAAACTGCGGTCTTCCAACCTTTTACTATCGTGTCAATTGATTTGATTAATATGCGCGAGGGAGACGGAGCAACACAGCGCTCGCCGGTGTTGTTTGCAGACATGTGTGCGCGCGGCCGCGGAGGTATTTTTCTGGAGGTATACTGACCCCATCTGGTATGGAATATGGTGTATGATTTGATTTTTTATCCCAGAGGGCACCTTTAAACGTCGGTTATTTGACGATCCTGGGCCGTCATACAACTGACGCTTTACCTTTAACGTCGGTTAGGTGACGGGGTAGGTTTAGGTCTGGGGTAGGGTTAGGATCCAATAACGGCATATAACCGACGTTTAAGGGTACCCTAAAAAGGCGGATGTTGACGTATGGTCAAAAGACGTCCCAAGACGTCAGTTATATGACGTCTTGGGATGAGACTGCGCTGATTGGACGTGACGTCATGCATGGGCTCAGTGGTATGTTGCTGCAGTTCCCGCAGGGCAGCCTGTGAGCACACTAGACTGCCTGCTCTAGGTCTGCTAGCTGCTGCACTGCGTTGACAATGAATACAAAAATTAAGAATAATTTTTTGGCTTTAATATCTCAAAAAGATTTATCTTTCCCGTAGCGTTAGCTAACTTGCGCAATGTTCGTTCCCTCTTCTAGAGAGAACCAAGGTTAAGTTATGTAACCGATACATTTTCTGTGAATAAAGACCCAATGTCCACATATGTGGATGCCATTTTTTATTTTTTATTTTTAAAGGGCTTCATGTTCAAAGATAATATCCGGTTATTATATGTGTTGGTCCCTCCTAACCTCAAAAAGCTAGAAGAAATCTAAAATGCACTCCAAACCAAAACTCAAGTACTCAAGTAGAAAAAGGGATGAATTACCAAATAAATTTGAATGTAATAAAGCAGAATTACAATAAATTCAAATTAAGAAATCCATAAGACTGTAAAAAAACAAACTTGTGCTTGATAAAACAGGGATATTTATATCTTTGTTTTAGTTTTTTGATCATATTTAATAAATTGACATTTGTGAGCCAGGGTCCACTTTATTTCCTGCCTGTTGTGGCCAAAACAATTCACATTCATAAATTGAAAGGGAATCAATTCTTAATACAGAATTAATACAGATTTTTTTTTCCTCTCCAGAAGTTTATCCATTTATCCATAATGCCTTAAAGTCTTTCGTAAAGTGTTTGCAAGGGAAAGCATGAGGCAAGAACATAACCGCCCATTGCAGGTGCTCCTAGAAGCACATCAATATATTCCATGTTACGCTCCTGCAAGCTCTAGTGCTTAACGTGAGTGGAAAGCTTCAGAGCAAAGGACAACAATGGGTCATTAAATAAATTTCCCTTCTGCTATTGTTGTCTTGTGTGCAGGCTCTTGGTGATATAGATTGTTTTCAACTAACGGGTGGTGAAAATAGTTGCCTCATTATTTTTAATGGGGATTTAAAATCGCTCCATTTCAGCCACGCGCTGTCATTTAGTTGGCCAGGCATACCATGGGATTATAGTGGAAATGTTCGAGTTGCCAGGGGAAATGGGTCCAATTCAGCCTCACGCCGTATCTCTATGCTATTAATATTGGTCCAGCGCCTAATGCCGTCGACCTGAAAATGTTTTAATTTGTTTTCGTTGATCAGCAGTCCTTCATTTGAGATGAGAGGGGTAGCGAGAGAGAAAGTTTGTTAGATCTTAATGGTGTTTGCATCTGGGTCTGACCCAAGTGGCCATCACAAACTAATTGTTATCATTTTTCAATTTACATTAGGCAGTTGTTTAGCGAACACCCCCCCGCCCCAAGATTTCCCACTGTCTCCTGATTACTTGTCTACCAACTGCACTGCGGCCCCTAACAAATGACATTTTCCCCTGCATTTTCAATCAAGATGAGCTTTTAATTAGGCCTTCTCTTCATACTCTCCTGTGGGGTTTCTAATCAAATCAGGGGAATCAAATCTCTTCCGCTGCTGTTTCTGTACGATCACCAAGCATCTGCTTCATTTTGTCGCATTTCTCACACAGTATGTTCTTTGAGGTTCACTTAAAATGTTAATAAATCTTTTTGCGCAAAATAATTATATTCAAAAATGTGTTTGTGTACAGTATATATACTTATGTATGCATTTTTTTATTATTATAAACCTGTGGATCCTAATAGTAGACCTTGTGACAGCTTCCTATGTAATAACCAGCCCTGGTCTACCCTTTTTAATTTACACTGAAACCTCTGTTGTCTGGACCGGTCAGGGGTGCATTTCCCATACAATGGCGTAACTCGACGCTGCTTCACTACCATAGTACGATGCACCGTTAACAAAAACCAACTTGATAGTCACGACTGTTTCCCGAAACCATGTTGTTTCAAATTGGTCATTAAAGGGATAGTTCACTTTGAAATTAATTTTTGATATATTTTAGCTTACCTCAAAGGGCATCCAAGATGTAGGTGTCTTTGTTTCCACAGTATTTTCAATTTTGACATTTTTCAGTCAAACCGTTGTTGTCTATCAGTCATACACTGGAGGCTAAGGGGGTCCACCAAAAAGCATGCACAGAGAAGTCAAAATTAAACATGATTTAATGACTCGTAAACGTAAGTACACATTGATGGCCTAAGACACGAAACGAGCGGTTTGTGTGAGAAAACGAACAGTATTTATATCATTTTTACCTCTTGTAATCATGGCCATGACAAAATGATCTGACGGCACGGGCGCTTCGGTCTGCGCATGCACCGGAAGTGATCGCTTGCGCGCCTACGTCACTCTTTGTTTATACAGAGATTTCGGAAGTTTTACCTTTCAATAAACATATTTAGATATACGGGAAACCGCAATGGCAGACGATTTCGGTATATCTAAATATGTTTAGTAAAAGGTAAAACTTCCGAAATCTCCGTGTAAATATTGAGTGACGTCACACACAAGCGATCACTTCCGGCGTAACATTGAACTGATTCAGTTCGGTTCAGTTGGACATTGCACAACTGATTCAGATCACTTGGACGTCACTGTGATTACACGAGGTAAAAAGGATAAAAATACTGTTCGTTTTCTCACAAAAAACGTTCGTTTTGTGTCTTAGGCCATCAATGTGTCCTTACATTTACGAGTCATTAAATCATGTTTAATTTTGACTTCTCTGTGCATGCTTTTTGGTGGACCCCCTTAGCCTCCAGTGTATGACTGACAGACAACAACGGTTTGACTGAAAAATGTCAAAATTGAAAATACTGTGGAAACAAAGACACCTACATCTTAGATGCCCTTGAGGTAAGCTAAAACATATCAAACATTAATTTCAAAGTGAACTGTCCCTTTAAACTATGTTGGTGGTAGAGTAATAACAACGAATCTGTTTGAGATCGAATTGATGCTAGATGTTTTGCTATAAATTACGGACATGTCATCTGAGGACTATTTCAAACTTTTCTCAGTTATTTTGCTTTATTTCCTGGTTCAATCATAGGCTCTTTCTTACGTAGTAGAGCACCTACGCACATGCAAAAACGAGGCTTTAAATCTCTTGACAAACTAAAAGACGTAAATGACATTTGTATGTATTCTAAATAAAAGAAATAGTTTGCACTCATTGTCAGCCTTCTTATTTGGCTCAAGATAAGGATTTATTAAAGGAGAACTCCGGCGAACAATGAACCTTTGGTCTAATAAAACATCGGTACCTAGTCAATCGTTCTCTGAGATTTGTTTTCATGATAATCGATTGTAAAGAGTTTTATCTCTAAAAACTGTTTAGCGTATATGCTAGTAATGGGGGCATTGACTAAGTAAAAAGAAATCGCTAGTTTATACCACTAACAAGGCTCAAAATAGCCCCACATTAACGCAGTAACATACTGAGGCTCCATACATGCAAAACGAAGCATTGAGAACTTTGTAAGTGTACAGACCGTTTAATAAGAAGATACTTTATGAAGACAGTTCACTTCACGTATAGAGACAGGAGCCATCTTAAAAAATAGTCTAGATAAGTCGATCCCCGAACGCTGTTCATACAGTTCAGAAGTTCGTTGAACTTCATACAGTTCTGATCACTCAGCACGACGTTCGTGGTTTGACTTATCGAGACTATTTTTTAAGATGGCTCCTGTCTGTATACGCGAAGTGAACTGTCTTCATAAAGTATCTTCTTATTAAACGGTCTGTACACTTACAAAGTTCTCAATGCTTCGTTTTGCAGACTTTTTGGGATCGATGGACCTTGCCACCATAATCGGCTAACCGTACTTTTGGGAAATACATCCAATAATAGAGCAAAAGAGCAATCAGCAATCATAGGAGTGCAATGCAGCCGTTTAAACTTGCAGGGAATGCGCCTCTCAATGTGACGTGATGATGGCTCTGAGTCTCAACGAAAACGCGTTGTGGAAACGCGTTTGGCTGGTGGTACTTTTTGACCCTCTCTGCTATTATAGTTTTTCAAGATGGCGGAACGGACATGGAAGCCTCCGTGAACCTACCCGTCCCATGTACATAAAGATAATAAATTCTTCATTTACGAGGATAAGTCAGATAATTTGCAGAGGTATTTGTACACCATTGATGACATATTTATGAATAAAAATATTGATTTCAGATAATAAAATACCTAAAAATCTACACAGAGTCCCTTTAAGTTCCCTTGTGTGTTTAGCTGTTTATCTTAAATCATTTTTTGAACGTTGCCTCTAAACACTAGCAAACACTGCAAGGGTCAATGTGACCTTTGCAGTTTGATTGATTTGTATGCCTCTTGTTGTTTTTTCGTATGCAAAATTCTTTTTGGTTTGGACTGAGAGTTCTGTGACATTTCATATAAATGCAAACCATGAGAAAAGATTAAATGGAAGATTACACAATTGTATTCTGGCTTGTGCCAAAAGCAGTCTAAGAGAATACGACAAACAAATGTTTTGAAAATAAATGCTTTGTTTAATGAGCTCTGGATCTAGCCCAATGTGTCATGGTTCTAT